>JARVZY010002715.1:0-16278 GCA_030686995.1 Artemisia argyi | reverse complement strand
TAGCCACTGGAGCAAAGGATTCAGCAAAATCAAGTCCTTCTAGTTGGGAGTATCCTTTCGCTACCAGGCGTGATTTGTTACGTATGACAGTGCCTTCAGCATCTAGCTTATTTTTCCAAATCCATTTTAACCCGATGACAAAGACTCCGTCAGGTCTTTCAACTAATTCCCAGACTTCTAATCGTATGAACTGCTGAAATTCCTCTTGCATAGATTCAATCCAGTTGTCATAAGTCATTGCTTCTTTAATGTTCTTAGGTTCTTTGTGACAAACTGTGAGTGCATAGATACAAGTTTCTCCATCAGTGTGAAGTCGTTGTCTTGTCATTACAGGTACATCTGGATGGCCAATAATGTGAACAAGTGGATGATCTCGTGTCCATTTGTGTGTCGAAGGGTGTAGTTGATAAGTATCTCGCATGTTAGCATGATCCAAATTGCGTGTGGATGACTCAGCTACTTCAGGAAATGTAGGAGCCGGTGCAAACGGGTTAAAGAACGCATTAGGATCATGCTCTGCAATTTGTGGAACTGATTGTGGTGTAGGATCTTCAGCTGATTGTTGGGAGTTAGAAACAGTTTGTTCTGCTGTAAATGGTGATGCAATTGGAGGACCGTCTTTCTCAACAGTTGTTGTAGTTTGTTGAGGTGAGTCAGGTACTGGAATGTTATCAGGTTGAGCAGCAGAATTAGGTAAGACCTCTGTAGAACGGTATTCAATTGTATCATCAAACAGTGGAGCAAACAAGGTTTCCAATTCTTTGCGGTTGAGTGGCAATGGTTCATCCGAAGAGTCCGGAGAGTAAAGACGGTTGAATTCGGGTCCTAAGCTGTGTTGCTCAGAAGCCATTTGTGTGAGTTCATCAAAATTAGCGTGAATGGTTTCTTGAATTTCTCTTATTCGATGATTCCATATCCAAAAACCTTTAGAATTTTCACAGTATCCAACGAACACTCCGATGTCAGCCTTTGCTTTAAGTTTACCTAAATCATCACGATCATTTTTCGGATAACAAAGGGCTCCAAATACATGAAAGTAACCGATGTTCGGTTTTCTTTTGTTAACAATTTGATAAGGTGTTTTGCGATGGCGTTTTGTGATCATGCAACGGTTTTGGGTATAACATGCGGTTGAAACAGCTTCCGCCCATAAGTAATCTGGTAATTGAGCATTAATCAACATTGTTCTAGCAGCTTCCACTAACGTCTTGTTGCGTCTTTCAACAACTCCATTCTGTTCTGGGCTTCTAGGAATAGATGTTTGATGTTCAATTCCCACTTCTCAAATTATGACCGAAGTGTCTGATTCTTAAATTCAGTTCCATTGTTAGTTCTGACTATTCGTACTGTGTTGCGTAACTGAACTTGAATTTTAGTGAGAAAGGTGATGATCATTGAAGGAGCCTGATCTTTACTTCGTAAAAAATAAACCCAAGTCCATCTGGAGTAATCATCCACAATTACCAGTATGTAGCGTTTACCGTTGATACTTTGAACACGCATTGGTCCACACAAATCCATATGAAGCAATTGTAAAACATGATTCGTACTGTGCTCAGGTTTTGAAGGAAAATGAGCCCGAGTACTTTTTCCTTATTCACAGGCTGAACATAAGTGATCTTTGGTAAAACGGAATCTTGGAAATCCATCAACAAATTTGTTATGAGCAAGTTCAGTCATAGTTTTGAAATTCAAGTGCGAAAGACGTTTGTGCCATAACCAAGATTTAGTCGATTCTGCTTTGGAGAGAAGACATATCGGAGATGTAGCAATCATATCTGACATTGATATTGTATAAAGATTAGAACCACGTGAGCCAGACATTAGATCGTTTCCTTGTAAGTCACGAACAAAACAAGTTTTCTCACGAAATGCAACTTCTAGATCCCCATCACAAAATTGACCAACAGAGAAAAGGTTGTGTCCAAGGCCTTCCACATAATAAACACGACTGATTTCAATGTTCCCACTGACATAGTCACCATATCCCATGATTAAAGCGTAATGATCATTCCCGAATCTGACAGTACCAATGAACTTTGAGACAAAGTTGTTTAACAGCTTGAGATTGCCTGTCATATGTCGGGTGCATCCGCTATCAACAATCCAGAGAACAATCTGTACCACCTGCATCACAAGAAGGCGACAAGGATGGAACAAAAGTAAGGGTGGAACCCAAAGAAAAGGCGGGTTCCTGTTGGTTAGAAGCACATGTATTCAACAATTTAGGAATCCATTTAAAGTCTGGTTTATAGTGTAACCAACGTTGCCAATTCCAACTAGTTCTTGCTTTCTTTTTGGTGAATTCACTAGTAATGGGCTTGTTCCTAGATTTGTTCTCTGCACTTATGGGGGTAACTTCAACTTCATTAGAAACCGTAGACGGCGGCTTTCCTAATATAGACTTAGAGGCAGTAGTGGGCCTAGAAGGAATGCTTGTCCTACGTTTCTTATGACGATTAAGAAGAGAATTAGCTATACATTTTGTATGATCACCAGATGATACGCTTTGACGACAAAACACACAAGATGCATTAATATTCAAAACATTCAAAGGTTCATCATTCGTTACATGTAGATTTTGATTACAATTTTCCAGATTAGAATCTAAATCTGATGCAACATGAGTTTTATTCAAATTCCTAAATTGATCTTCTACTTCTTGAGCTTCTAGTTGTCCTCTTTTACGTTGCCAGAACCTATTCTTCTTGTTACTTTTTCGGTTGGGTCTGCTAACGCTACTAGTGGAGACTAGTCCTGTGGAAGTGGAGTTATCAACATTAGTGTTTTTAACAAAATTTTCTTTAGCAGTTTTATCTAATTGATACAATCCTGGTGCTATCACCGTGGTGTCAACAAACTTTCCTTTTTGAAGTAGCTTAATTTTCTCTTTTAAATCAATGATGATGTGATTTTTTATCCTGAATATCAGACTCAAGTAAACCATTGCAATATTTGATGTCATCGCGGTTTTGTTGCCATTCGGCGTTTTCAATTTTTAAATCCGCAATTTCTTTCTCGTATTTGAGACACAGACTTTTTAAAGACTCAGTGTTTTTGCAAAGCTGACAAGAGTTTGAATTATTTTGACTTTGAAATTTCAATTCCATATCAATACTTTGAGTTTGACACCATTCAAGCCTTTGTTTGAGAAGACAAATTTCTTTTGAGAATTGTTTTGTCACATCATCATTTTGTATTCTCAGCTTGTCATTTTCATGTTTAAGTGTCTCTATTTCCACATTCAACAAGTTATTATCCACACAAAGATCATCCATAAGCATAGAAGTACCAGATTTATAGAGATCATTCATGATAACAGACAAAATATCAGCATTGAGAACTTGTTCCAAGAGTCGATCAGCATCATTCTTTAAAATTCTATTTCTTTGCTTTTGTACCAAAATCGCATTTTCAGTTGAGTTGAAAACGTTTATCGTTGATTTGACCTCGTTTTGAAGTTCCTGTTCCCACCGTGTAGCACAGAGACGGAGGTGTTTGACAATTGGCAACATTTGTTTTTGAAAAATATCTCTCTTTTCTCGCTCGTAAGCGGATTGAAAAGTTTCAATTTTTATTTCAGAATTACGTTGAATTGTTTCCTCCAAAATTTCGATGTCTTCCATAAAAGTTTTGTAATAATTTAAGACACGACAATTTTTCGGTAAAGGTGTAACTTCACCGAATGATGGTAAAGGACCATTTATTTGTGCTACAGGTTGGACAGGGGCCGCATTAGAGGATGAAACATATGACTCAGTGACATACCATGATTTCTCAGGTAATTCCTTTTGAGGAACAAAAGATTTAGAAATATGAGGAGCTTGTGAATAATCATATGGTGTCCAATATTGAACATAACTCATTTTTTATCGACTCTCGTCTTCAAGTTCTTCCTCTTCCTCAGTATCAAAAACAACAGCACGCACAATCGTATTATCAAGCATGTGGTCCATACTGTAAATCTTAGGATTTTCTTTGAATGATGTGTGAAGAAACATTGATTTGAAATCGCCAAGTGCAAATCCTTTATCAGGTCTCGGTTTTAAAGTAAATTTCTGAATTGTTGTGACAGAGTTCCCGTGTTTGTAAACAATATTACGAAATTCTTTGAGTTGTTTTTCAAGTTCAAAAATCTCACCGAGTAAGTTATCTATATACTTCCTTTTTCGTATTTTATGTTCACAAAAATCCTTTTTGCAACTGGACAATTCTGTTTCTGTTTTTGAAAGTACTCTTTGAAGACGTTCAACTTGCATTTTCAGTTCACATTTTTCACTTTCGAGTTTAGAAATCAACTTTCCGTTTGACTCAATTAAATTTTGCATTTTGTGTTGAAGATCTTGCTCTTTGTTGTAAGATTCTTGAAAAGCTTTTTCAAAACTTTTTGCATTTTTAATCTTGTCTTCCTGATTTGAAAGTTGAATTTTATAACACTCAATATCTCTTGCAAGTGACGCATTTGTTTCTTTTAAAACTTTGTTTTTCTCGTTGCATTTTATGATTTGCAATTGTTGTGCATTCAGTTGTTTAGATAACAATATGAGGTCAGGGTCTGGATCAAATGATGGTTCATGTTGTTCTATATGATCATGTTTATCATTCTCAATAGGATCATCAAATGAAACAACTGTGTCATCATCAAATATGACAACTGTGCTTATTTGTTCATCTGTTTGAGAAGATGAAGATGAGTTAGATGGAACAACTTGCGCCATATCTGATTCAGAAGCAGAAGGTGAGGCTATTTCATGTATTAGGCATGCTTTTTGGTCATGTACCTGAGACAAGCCGTCAGTGTCATACACTGGACCTGAATCATTAAACTGAAGTTCCTGCATGTTGGCCATAAGCATCACAGCTGCATTGGCTTCCAGATCTTCCATGTCATCGTCATTGTTCACATTTTCCATGAAGTTGTTATCCTGTTCAGGGAAATGTCCATCTTTTTCATCTTGAAGAGCCATGAGTAATGCCTGCTTGTGAAACTTACTATCCCGAGTTCTCGGTTTAGGACATGCTGTCGCTATATGACCTTGTTCATTACAATTATAGCACCACACTGCATTCCCTGAGTTGGAGTTCCTAGTTGCAACTGGTTCAGACCTTTGCTGAGAAGATCCTGAGTTGTTCCTAAACCCTCCATTGTTATTAAACCTCTGACCATTCCCAAAATTTCCTGAAGAACTTCCTGAACCAGATCGACCATAGTTACGATTCTGAATTTCCACTCTTCCATCATTGACAACAGCTTGATTCCTTGTGTTAGAAGATGAACGTTGACGGTTGTTTGTTTTGTTGGAGAATTTGCTAAAAGCACGAGCAATAAGGGCAAGTCCCTGATTCAACGTATTAAAGTCATCATCGTCATCTTCATTGGAGTTGGAGTAATACACTGCATCATTGTTGTTTAATGGAACTAGTTGAGTAGAAGTATTCTGTGGAGATGAATCATAAGGGACCATTTGGTTCGAGGTAGAAGATTGTGGATAACTGAAGTAGTTTTGCTCTTGAACATATGCATGATTTGACATAGGTGGTGGAGCATAGGGAGATTGAGCTACGAGTGCCAAAGAATTTGGTGTTGGTGATGGTGAGTATCCTCCTCGAAGAGCTCTATCTTTTTCCACTTCAGGTTCATGGTGTTTCAGAAAATCATACAATAAACCATATGGTGCATCATGAAGATTTTTGGTTTGTCGAACAAATGTCACATATTTATGCCAATCTGGACCAAGACTACCAACGAATTTGGAGTTCACTGCGATCCTTGGTATTGTGATTTTGTGACGTTCCAGATCATTGACCACATTTGTGAAACGATGATAGTAGGATTCAAGTGACTCTCCTGGTTCGATTGTGATGTCTGTGTATTCCATGTAGAGTTTGGATTCCATATCATCTTTGTTCAATTGAATGCCTTCCATAAGGAGATGAACATGTTCCCACATAGCTTTGGCTGTTTTCTGAGCATAGACACTTCGATAAATTGGATTAGGTATACCTTGAAGTATATAAGCCATTGCATACTCATCAGCTTCACGATGTAATTTCTGTTCTTCTGTGAGTTGAGATTCTGGAAGAGGTCTATCTCCAGGAGGACGTGGAGGATCAGCAGTTGGATCACCAATTTCAAATCTTGTTGGCCACTCAAATGGTCCTTCAAGTATCACTTGTTTCAAGAATTTCCCATGAGGTTTCTTTAGTTCAAAAAATCGTAAGAATCGACTTGACCATTGGACATAGTTCCCAGGTGTTAGCATTGGAGGTGTTTCAAGTGATCCCGCCTCATGTCTGGATTGTTGAGTTGTAATAACTTCACACATTCTATCAAACCAGTGAGGTTGTTTGGAGGAAAACTGAGTGTTGTGTTGTGACATTTGATATGGTTGTTGTTGAGGAATGATTTGATGTTGTTGCATCATGAGATATTGTGGTTGTGTATTAAACGGTTGTTGATGAAAGTGTGATTGTGAAGGTTGTTGATATGATTGTTGCTGATGGTATTGTTGTTGCTGATACTGCTGATGTTGCTGTTGTTGAGGATTAGAAATGTAACACCCCAACCCGAAAAGGGCTAAAGTGTAACATTATGGGGTCAAATCAGAACATAAGCAAGCGGAATACATTAATGATGCTCGGTTTACAAAACAGTTCTGAAGAAGAGATAAAGGACTAATTCTAAGCATTACAACTTCCAAATTAATTACAAGTTAAAAACCAAGGAGGAAATCTCTAAGTCTATCTGTAATCCATGGGGAACTATCAACAGTGTAATCCACTAAGAGCTCCTAAGCACTCTTCACCCAACCCAGCTTCCTTCTAAAACCCTGCCGCAGGAAAAGAAATACGACTGAGCTTAAAAAGCCCAGTGAACAGATATAAACAAACAAAAACTAATAACAAAAGGAAAACGAAGATGAATACGACAAAGTCTGAGCGAACCTGCTGAGATAGAAATCAAAGAATATGGAACATATAATAGAATATGATCAGAGTGAATATCGATAAGGAATATCAAATGAATCAAAGGAAAAGAAACGTATCATAAGTGTAAGCAAATGAAATAAAGCAAGCATGAGTTAATCAAAAAAGAGATGACAAGGTTATAAAGATCACAGAATAGTAGAAATTATAGGAAAGCCCAACAAACATATATCATTGTGTACATCGGAGCTGCAGACTCCGATATACCAAATGTGAAATGGGGTGTATTGCACACACACAAGTCCATTCACCAAATTATACTAAACAAAGTACCTAGGATGCATCCATACGCTCCCTGCAAAACAGATATATATGCACAAAGCTTTAGGCTAAGTAAACATATAAAATAATAAATACAGGCCAGAATAGCTAGCTTAAAGGGAACGCTGTGGACTAAAACCCACCTCCACAGATAGTGTCAATACCACTGGTGCATCAGTGGCAAGGCCATGGACTCCCCATGACTGGCTACAAATTAATCAAATAATGGGCAACAAATAGAGCATAGGAATGCTATAAGAATAAGAACTATAGCATGCAAAAAAAATATCAAGCAAATCATGACAAAATGGATCGATCAAATATGGATCATACAAAGGAATTATAGAAATGGTTCAATTCGAAGGTCGAAATCAAAGATTCATATCATGAGGTTCAAATCAAAGGTGCGTAATAGCAAAAGGGTTCATAGCAAAAGTTCAAAATTTGAATTTAAATAATCAAAAGATGTTAAAGAAAGTCATGAGAAATCTTAGAAAATAAAACAGATTAAGGACTTTAGAAAATTATTAAACCCTTTTTATCGTAAAAGTATTCATTTAAAAACACATTTCATAAAATTCATAAAACCTTCATATAAAACCGGCATAGTATCGTAATCACAGAAATCATTTCAAAAATAGTTTTTCTCAAAAGTCATCAGGTTATATTTTTAAAAGGGTCTTCATACGAAATCATATTATCAAATGAACTAAGGATATCAGGCGTATAAAGACCAGAAATCATAATAGCGGCAATGGAACGGATCATAAGTCATAAGAAACCTTACTGAAAGGTTAGAATATCTGTACCTCAATCGCCATCGAAATCATAACATACGTAAGCATAAGGGAACACTCCTTCTTCAACGAATCTACACGAATAATGATCGTCTAATTATTAACTCATTTTAAATCTGATTACTCATTTTAACCGGCTTTCCATTTTAGTAACTTTCTATTTTTAGTAACTTGCCAAATATACTAACCTTTTTTTTATGTAAGTTTCCATATAGAGTAAGTTTTCCATATTTAGTAATATTAGTCATTCATAGCCACAGTTAACTTTAAATCAAGTCAAAGTATTAAAATGACAACATATAAGGATTAAGGTTTATTATGATAATTTATGTAGGTTTAGGGTTTCAATGTGTCTAATTAGTAAAGTATAGGGTCAAATATGAAAATTAGTATAGGTTAGGCTAAAATACTATATGTAGCATGCATAAAATATATATGATATTATAATGCCGAATCGACTCGCATTTCCTTTTCATATTATTCGAAATAGAGAAACAGAAAGAATAACTATGCATACTTCTTCATGAAAAAAAAACGCATGCATGCATGCCCTACACACACAACCTTAACATGTATTTACCCAGTTACGTTTTCAAAATTACGAATGTGTTTTAAAAACTAGATTAAATACGTTCATAACAAGTAGACTCGAGTGATTCCAAAACAGAAATGCGTCGACTTATATTATAGATTCATGATTTTATATGGCTTATATCCATTCGATTCGTACATACGACACATTAACAGAACACAACGCATATAGTTTACTTTCATGTTTTAATCGTAATCATGTTTAACTAATCGAATACGAAAACGCAAAGGCGAAACAAGGATACCTCTTGGTTGAATGCCAGGACGAAACAAAGGACACAAAGAACCTCAACAAAAACCTTATCGAATCAAAGTACCCTCGATCAACCCAGTCGACCTTTTTTTTTTTAATATAGAAACTCCTTCGAAACAATGGAAAAACACACAGGTTCCTACGCTCTTACTTTAGGTCAATTTCATAGTTTGATCATGACGTTATTTTATGTGACATATACTATGGTTTTATTTGTCATTCTATACGATACATGTATAAGATTTGGAGCGGATTCATATTAGTTTTTAGGTGACATGTTATACTTTAGTGATGGGATCAAAAATGAAGGAAACAAAACAAGATGATACTCATTACCCTTGGTGTGATCGGATTGAAAGAGCAAAGATCAAGAGCCAAGAACCACCACGACTCCGAGCCTCCCTCGAACCAGAAACAATAACCACGCTCAACACCTTCGTACGTCTAACCACCAAGTAGAAGCCACAGCTGAGCCTCCTTACACCTTCTTGAATTCGGAAAAGTGGGAAGAAAAGACCAATCCGCCCAAACCCTTTCTTTAACGCCTTATTTATTGCTTCGTATATGGAACCAAAAACAATCACCAAAATCTTCTTGTTATTCATCTTCTTGGAGCCGTATATTGATGAGATTTTAGAGAGAAAATATGGTGTTTAGGATATGGTACAAAGGATTATATACGGTTCATAATAAATAAGGTAAAGCGTGTTTGTTAGCTTTTGAACTGTGTAATACGATAAGGTGATAATGGTGCATGATATCACTTATTTAAGGAATGAATAATGTCCATACTTATCTCTTGTGACACAACTGATTTCAAGGAGAAAAGGGCAAGTGAAATTTTGGCTAGCATGAGTGACTAGAATAGCATTCTTAATTTAGGAAAATTATAATTTATTTAGTTTAGGTTTTAATTATAATGTATATTATTGTGTCCTTTAATTATAAGGTATAGTTTTAATGACATGTTATTAATAATTCAAACTTAGGGGAACTTCAAAATGACGCAAAAATTATGGTTAAAAAAAATGTCGGGTTTTACAAGAAAAGTAGTAATGTGGTGGTTGAGACATCTTAGAACACTTGTGTAGTAATGGATCTATGTAGAAGATTGAAATGCACGTTCCTTTGGTTAAGTTCAAAAATCCCTGGGGTAAGTTGGAATCTTACGCGTAAAAATGAAACTTATGCATAGACTTTAAAGTTACGCGTAAAGTATGATCTTATGCGTAAACTTGTGAGTTATGCGTAAGATATAACCTTATGCGTAAGTTTTAAGCTTATGCGTAGGATTCTTATGCGTAAGGTTCAAAAAACCAAACAAATCTTTCAAACTTATCCAAGCTTGAAAGATATCCGAAGTCGAAGTATTCCACTACCTTATCCAAGCTAGGGAAGTACTGAGTCACCGTAACACGAGGAGAAGACCTTAGATGAAACTTAAGCGTAGATTCCAGCAACTTACGCGTAAGATTAAATCTTATGCGTAAGATTGAACTTATGCGTAGAAAGGCAACTTCTGCGTAGGATGAACCTTCAGCGTAGGACTTAGGCGTAGGAATTGTGCTTACACGTAGGATTTAAGCGTAGACTTCCAGGTTAAGCGTAGAAAGAGGGTTTTGACTAATGTTATGCGTAGGAAAGGGGTTTTGACCAAAACTTATGCGTAGAAAGGACAAAAAGTACTGTAGACAGCTTTTAAAACGTACTATTCACTAAACTTACGCGTAAGAAGGTCAGAAACTTGAAAAATCTCAAATTTTTGAAGAAAAATGCTTAGAAATAAGGTACTTTTGACCAAATAACTTCACCAAGACTTAGAAAACACTAACTATTGAAGATTTTGAGTACACAAAACCTTAAAAATCAAAACTTTATGCAAAATCTAAGCTTTTAAACACTATATTAACCTTAAAACTTATCCAAGCTTCAAGATTTGAGTGTAAGAAACAAAGAAAGAAGCAAAAAGAAGCAAAACAACACCCTAAATCCCACGTTAACTCCAAGAAACACACTTCAATCTCTATTAGGCGAATGATACCACTTGTTAGGTCACCATTTTTGTAAACACAAGTATGAGAAATGAGATAAGAATAAGAGATGGTTGATTATAAGAATGAGAGAAAGTAATTGCAAGAGTTTCCTTAATGTATTCAAATAACCAACAATTGTAATGTTTACATAAGCTTAGTATTTATAAGGGAGGAGTAGGGCAACACTCCCTTCCTCCCTCTTACTACTTAGACGTGGGCTTTCAAGGCCCATGGACATGCATACTTAAGCCTAGTAACATAAACATAGTGAAATAAATAACTAAGCAACCTGTTACAAAAGGTAATGATCGAGACTTGACTAAAATACAAAAGTATGTGCCCAACAGAACTAACAAAAGGTCATTCGGGTTTTTATTTACTAAATAATAAAAATCAGTGAATTAATAATTAAGTACCCGCATGATTGACCAATCGCTGTTGTAGGCGTTCGTAATGATGCGCGAAATCTCTGCGTGTCGGAGCTTTAATCATATGATCCCATCTCCATTTGATGGATTCATAGTCCTCTAATGAAACACATCTATTTCTGCATTTCTGAAGAATATTTTGCTGTATATGCCATCGACAGAGTAATCTGTGAGCGTCAGGAAATTCCGCTTTGCGTGCCCCAACCAACGCTAAATCTCTGTCGGTGACGATAACACGCGGGTAGTATCTTTGATCTATCACTAACTTCACACGTTAAAATACCCATTGAAAATTAAACCCTTTCTCACTGTTTAAAAAGCTGTACCCCATTGAGAATGTTTTATTTGTCGAAGTTACTCCGACAATTTCCAATAACGGCAATTTAAACATTGTGGTATTGTACGTGGAGTCCATAAGCATGATTTGAGGGAATGTACACCATAGAGCATACGATGTGGGGTGAACAAAAAATAGTTCCTCAAGCTGATTTTGCTCATTTACCCTATCGTAATATATATACCCTGCATCCCTTAAATGTGAGTAAAGGACTTGAATTGGAGTTCGACCACCTTCTTTGATTTTCCGGATCTTACCTTTTGCGTTATATGTAGTTCTAACGCTAGACACGTTATCCGGATTACGACCCTGTATTGTCGAAAGTATATTACGTGGTCGTACATTATAACCTGCCAATTCTTCGACCAAACCAAACTCATCCTCCTTTAATCGCATTGCATATGGGAAACCATGCAACGACTCTGCCAAATCATGATTATGGCTATCATCTTTCACCCTCAAAATCCAAAAATCACCCGTCAGATGATATTTCGCCACTAATTTGAATGGACAGCCCGTTTTAAAGGTACTGGTTTGCCGTTTTCCACTACCTTCAGGTCTATATTTTCCACCCTTTGAACACCTATAATTTATTTCGTACAGATAACCCTTTTCTGCTTTGGTTCTATTTTTGACAATGACAAAACCGAGCTCACGGCCTATACTTTGCACCCACTCAGTTAATTGCTCGTCAGAACCGAACGCCTGAAAGTACATTTTTATCAATTCAAAAAATTTTTACAAATACATTTTACAAACATGAAAAAAATTAGGTTTTTACTAATAAAATGTACAATTACAAATAACTTTTACAAAATTACATTTTTTAACTTTTTATGATATATAAATAAACTTTTAAACTTTTTAAAATATACAAAAAAAATTTATTAACTTTTTACAAAATACATTTTACATATAACATTTTACATATAATTTTTTACTTTTTACAAATTACATTTTTACGTATTACATTTTTACATATACATTTTGACATATTACATTAATACATATACATATACATTTTACATATTACATAACATATACATTTTACATATTACAAAACATTTTACATATTACATTACATTAAAAAAAATAAAAATAAAATAAAACGAAAACGCGTAAACGCGTTCCCGTACATATTCTCTCTTTTCTTACACACACCTCACATAACGCTCTTATCTCACACACACTCAACACATATTCTCTCTTTTCTCTCTCTCTACTCTGTCTCATTTTTTAGATCTAAAACATGGTTTTAGATCTAAAATTGGTGGTTTTGGTGATGTTTATAATGTGAGTGTGTGTGATAAGAGTGTTATGTGTGACTGAGGTACGTTGATATACTTTCTCTGGGTTGTTTTGGTGATGTTTATTTGGGGTTTTTTTGAAAAATTGAGTGATTTATTTCAATTAACGTTTGTTAATTGAAATATTTGTGGTTAATTAACACGGATCTATATTAATTTAATGAAACACCTAATTTTTAAAAATTAGGGTTTTGAAAAAAAATTGGGGGTTTTTGAAAAAGTGAGTGATTTATTTCAATTAACGTTTGTTAATTGAAATATTTGTGGTTAATTAACACGGATCTATGTTAATTTAATTAAATGCCTAATTTTTAAAAATTAGGGTTTGGTTTGGTTGTTCTGTGGTGTATTATGTGATTATATGGTGATTCTGTGGTGTATTATGTGATTATGTGGTTTGGTGGTTCTGTGGTATATTATGTGAAATATTTGTGGTTCTGTGGTGTATTATGTGATTATCTGGTGATGTTGTTTGATAGTGTTGGTGGTTCTGTGGTGGATTATGTGATTATCTGGTGATGTTGTTTGATATTGCTGGTGGTTCTGTGGTGTATTGTGTGATTATCTGGTGATGTTGTTTGATATTGTTGGTGGTTTTGTGGTGTATTATGTGATTATCTGGTGATGTTGTTTGATATTGTTAGTGGTTCTGTGGTAGATTATGTGATTATCTGGTGATGTTGTTTGATATTGTTGGTGGTTCTGTGGTGTATTATGTGATTATCTGGTGATGTTGTTTGATATTGTTGGTGGTTCTGTGGTGGATTATATGTGATATGTGACTGCTTTGGTGGTTCATTGGTGCAGGTTTTTGTGATATGTGATACTAAGTAGGGAGGGTTAGTATATCCTACCCCTTATGGTGGTTCTGTGGTGATTATGTGGGTAGGTTAACACCTTGATCTGCCACCATAGAGTGGTATGAATACCTGCTCTGGCCTACCCTATTCCCCACAAACTTGTGATGAAACTGTTTTTTTTAAAATAACAAAAAAGGCAATGATGATTTTATAAAAAAAAAAAAAAATAGATTTTGGCATGGCATTTCCAAATAGACAGGCAAATAAACTATTAATTTGCAACCTTTGAAGTTGCAGCCAAACATGATGAGCAATATATATATATATATATATATATATATATATATATATATATATATATATATATATATATATATATATATATATATATATATATATATATATATATATATATGAATCTGAGCCTTTACTTGTTCTGTGTTAAATGGTGAGTTCGACATTTATTGTCTTGGACTTTCTTTGCTTGTGTTACTTGTGCTGCTTGTGACAAAACCTGGACTTGTAAACCTGTGGTATGGGTTTGGTTAACACTCCCTTGATGCTTGGGTGAAAAAAACCTGCACTTGTGACTTTCTTTGCTTGTGTTACTTGTGCTGCTTATGAGGTGTATCCCTTGTGGTGGGTGATATATATTGACCCTCCCTATTCTAATATACTAACCCTCTTGTGAAACTTGTTTCACTTGTGTAACATGTGGTGATACTGTTGAGCTTGTGAACTTGGTAGGTTGTGGAATCTGAGCATGTGTTGTGAGAATATTTTTGTACTTGTGTTGGCTATCTGAGCTGTGTTGGCTTTTGTTGGGAATTTGAGCTATGTTGCTTGTGTTTCTGTTGCTGAGCTTGTGAGGTGTATCCCTTGTGAGAATATTGTTGTACATGTGTTGGCTTTTGTTGGGAATTTGCAGAATCTGAGCTGTGTTGGCTTTTGTAGCTTTTGTTGGGATTTTGATGAATCTGAGCTGGTTGCTTGTGTTTCTTGTGTTGCTTTGGTCAAAACCTGGACCTTGTGTCCAAAAGGCGATGACGAATTGGTTTTTCAACCCCGAATGGATGGCAAATAATTACGTTTGCAACCTTCAAATCCGAGCCTTACTAAACCTATTTTTTTTAATTATGTTTTCAAATCTGAGCCTTTTTCGGCGATGACGAAAACCTGCACTTTGGACTTTTTTTCTGTTTGTATTTTTTTGCTTGTGTTACTTGTGTTGATTGTGTCAAAACCTGCACTTGGGACTTTTGTTGCTTGTGTTACTTGGGAAAACCTGGACTTGGACAACCTGGACTGTGTGCTTGTGTTGCTTGTGTTGCTTGGGGAAAACCTGGACTTGGACACAAGTTTCACTTGTGTTTGCTTGTGTTGCTTTGGCAAAACCTGGACTTGATTGTTGGACAAAAAAATGACAAAAAAAGGACAAAAAAAGTACACAAGTACACCCTACCCTATGGGAGGGTTTGGTACTTACCTCCCATAGGGAGGGTTCGGTTAATACATCCCTAAAATTTAAACAAAAGCCTTTTTTAGCTTAGTCTCTTGGACAAGCCAAGGGTGCCCACTCCCTTTTTTGCATTGCTCAAACTATTGGATAATCAAGAGTAGCATGCTTTATTCAAACCAAATCCCCACTTGCATAGCATAATCTTTTGGCTAATTAAGTTGGTGCTACGTAACACTTAAAAAATTTGGATCGCCATGCACGCACGAGGTTTCTGGATATATTTTTGATTATAGTATTAACATGTTCGATAAGTTTGTAATATCATAATCGCGTCTTAATTGTATTGTTTAGTAAAAATTCGTAGTTTGAAAGAGACAAAAACATATCCAGCCAGCACGCCAAGTTAGCACGCCGGATGTTATTTTTCATTCTCTTGCCTATAAATACCTAACCTATTGGCATGCTTGAACCTCAACTAAGTCTTTCATAAACCGTTTGTATCCTTCTTTTTTCATAGTATATATATGTCAATACAAATAAACCATAAAAACATTTATTTATATCTTACGATTTTCTTATATTTTGTTGATAACAATCTTAAAATCATTTTACCGAGATAAATAAAATACGTAAGTTTTTGAGCCAATAGTTTACTAACCCATTTTACTAAAAAAATAAACCATCAAACATGTCTAGTTCAATAATTTATATCAAACAAAACAATTTTTATAGAACACTTATAAGTGAAATTTTGTTACTTACACTTTTATAAAAATACATAATTAAATAAACATGTTAATGAAAAGCTTGGACTATCCATAACCCAAACCCATGACCCATAATCCATAACCCATGACCCATGTGCATTACATCATGCATGAGATCAAAATGGGTAAAATCCATGACCCATGACCCAAAGTCCATAACCCACCAAAGTATGCTTTGCATCATACATAACATCATGTTGGGTACTCATGACCCATAGTCCGTAACCCATAACCCAAAATCCAGAATTGTAACCCAAA
>JARVZY010002714.1:0-35000 GCA_030686995.1 Artemisia argyi | reverse complement strand
ACGAACGGCAGATTACTTCATAACACTATCACTACATCATCACCAAAGAACAAAGACATAGAGCAAAGTACATTCATTATCATTCAAACCATTTTTGAAGACGTCTAGAAATTTACATGTCACAAGTCAATGATAAAGATGAAGACGTCAAGCAACCGTGATGACCGACCCTCAGGGGGAGATTGTTGGGATCTTAGTTTTCACTATTTTATCAAGTCTCGGTCATTTGTAATAATGTTAGGTTGCTTAACTATTATTTACTTTCATTTACTTAATGTATTAAGTTTACTAGGCTTAAGGTATGTAACCCATGGGCCTCAAAGCCCACGAAATGATGAAAGGAAGGAGAGGGAGTGTTGCCCTAGCTCCTTCCCTATATATAGAAGCCTTAGGTAATTTGTAAACTTGGTTGGTTATTTGATTTCATAAGGAAACTCTTGCACTTACATTTCTCTTATTCATATAATCACCCAAATCTCCTTTCTCATCTCATTTCTATTGTTATTATGCTTGTGTTTACTAAATGGTGACCTAACAATTAGTTTGTTTTTTCGGTTTTTGTCCCGTCCCGACAGTCCCAAAAACCGATTAGCTAAAAAACCAAAACCGAGTCCCGCGAGTAGCTCAGTTTCAGGACGGTTTTTTTCGGGATTTCAGGATTCGGTTGAGATTGCTCACCCCTGAATCATTCTCTGAATGTTCATAGTCATTGAAATCAACTAATGATTCATAATTATTTAGTGGTGTTTATAATTGATTTCATTCATTTATATATATATGCAATTATTCATTTTGAGAAGGATATATATGCAATTATTCATTTTGAGAGGGATATATATGCAATTCTGCCTTTATATATTTGATAACAATTATTATACATATTGGTTATTTCTTCATAAAACACTTAAATAGCCTAAAACTAATGTTAATAATTAATATGTTAGTAATTAAAGTTAAATTATTCATGTATATTAATAGTATAAATATTGATTGTAAGCTTGAATAAAAATAAAAAGAAACTAAAAAGATTCCATTGCACATCCGATATTGGATGAGTGAAACAAAAAGATAACAATGTGAATGTGAGGTCTATAAAACAAAAGCCGAAGTTTAGTAGCTTATATTCTAAAATATAGATCTTTGATGTGATTACAGGTTAACTTATCGTTATTTTGGTTTTAACTTTAACCTATAACAATAATAGTAACTAAAATTTTACAATAAAAATATTTTGAAACTAGATATTTAGCTCGATTAGCTCGTTCAACTCAAATAACTAAATGAGCTTTCGAACGATCCGAGCTAAATATTAATTTTAAAAGCTCGATTCGTGAAATTATTTGAGCTCTAAATTTTGTTTGAACTCGCATCGAGCTCAAAAATTATTATGCTCGACTCAAGCTAAACCACTAAACGAGTTCGAGCTCGAGTACCTCATTAAAAACTCGACTCATTAACACCCATAAAAGGGACACTTATCAAAAGTGGAGACCCTTTCTATACTTTTTGGTGGGGAGGAAACTTTCTATTTTACCCCCTCCATGACTATGATGCACTTCTTAAACAAATCTTATGTTGACATAAATAATGTCTAAAAACATTGTTAGCATATTAACAATATCTCTATGTTTTGATAATTACAAAGCATAAACTCATTAATCTAAAACTTATGACGTAAACAAGTTTTAGTGCTTAATATTTGTCTTTGCATACATATCACTTAAGGTATGAATAAACAAAATGTTTATTGCATTTCATGATCAAATGAAATTTTTCTAATCACTATGATTTTTATAAAATGTATTAAACATTCTATATCTTTTACAAAATTAATTTTGGAATTAAAAGAATATGTTTAATTCATTATAAATTTATGATTTCAAATTTTCAACCAAAAATGGCAAATTTTATCCAAAAAATATTCCCCACTAAAAGATAAGAAAATCCAACGTTCTGAAGGGGCGGCCCCCTTAATTCCTTAGGCGGCCCCCTTAATCATTAAGGGGACCGGCCTCTAATTAAGGGGACCGGCCACGCTCCAGAACAGTAATTTTTCTCCCTATAAATACTGTTCCTTCCACAGAATTTTCTCACCTTTTGCACTCCTAAACTTTCTGTTCTAGATCCACATTTCTATTCTCTTAATCCTTTGATCATAAATACATAATTCTTTGTTTCAAAGTGATTCAAACATCATCCTATCAAGTGCAAGAGAAGAATACTTCTATCCCCCAAGACAAGAAGTATTACAACATGTTGTGACCTCCACATCCAAGTTGTTGGTGCATCATCAAGATTATTTATATAATTCTTTGTGAAGATTGTTGTGAATATTTGATTGTAGATAGTTGTGCTAGGTATATTGATTGTGTGATTAGTTAGTTGTTTGGTGTGAAGAAGAAAAGTTAGGAATTAGATTGTAGTGAAGAAGCTAGGTGTGAAGTTGTTAGTTGTGAAGGAAATTGGTGTGAAGAAGATAGGCGTGGAGTAGTTAGTTGTGAAGTAGATTGGTGTGAATAAGTTGTGTAGAAGTTGTTATTTAGTTGTGAAGAAGTTGTGGTGTGTAAGGTTTTCTCCGCTATAAGGGAGCTTGTTGATATAGTGAAGAAAACTCTCGAGTTAGGTGCTCGGGGAGTGGAGTAGGGCAAGGAAGGTGTCCTTGTAGCCGAACCACTATAAATCTCTTGTCTCGCGGTTGGATCTTTCCATCTCTTATTTATTTCTTTACTTATCATTGCTATATCTTACTTATTGACAGTTGTTTATATTGTGCAAGACTTGAGATCATATATTATCGAATCTAGATTTTAAAAACTAAGAAAACACTAAAACTATCTTTTATAACGAATTAAAAAGACGTAAAACTATTCAACCCCCCTTCTAGTTTTCCACAATTGGTATCAAGAGCCACGTCGAGCAAGATTTTTAAAATATATTGTATTTTAAAACTTGTAACGATCTATGAAATCTGAAAAATATTTAGAAGGGAAATCTATGCAAAGACCACCACTATTTGAAAGTGATGGATTTTTATATTGGAAAAAAAGATTCGAAACGTATGTGAAATCAAAAGATCTTGATCTTTGGCATATTATTACCTTTGGTGATTTTCCCCCTATTCAATATAATGTTGAAACTAAAATGGATAAAATTGTATCTTTTGAAAAACAAAATGATGATTTGAAAAAGAAACTAGCAAAAAATAATGAGGCTAAAATGGTCATTTATAATGCGTTACCACGCAAAGAATATGAAAGAATTTTTATGTGTAAAACCGCAAAAGAAATTTGGGATTCTTTACTAATTACTCACCAAGGTAATAGCCAAGTCAAAGATAATAAAATAGATCTTCTTGTACAACAATATGAACAATTTACGATTCCGGAAGAGGAATCAATTGATAATGCTTTTGCTAAATTTAACACTATTATCACAAGTTTAAAAGCACTTGATGAGACATTTTCTAGTAAAAATTGTGTTAGGAAATTTCTTAGGGCATTGCATCCGAAATGGCGAGCTAAGGTCACGGCAATTGAAGAATCAAAGAACTTGATGACGTTATCACTAGATGAATGATTGGCTCCAAACGGTCAACTAAATTGACCAGGTGAATGGTCAACCAAGTCAAACGCCTCAGAGTCAATCTCCGTGGAAGTATAGGGGTTTCCCCGGGTCGTTATGTCCCAATGAGGTGTGGATGGTATAAAAATGGGTTTGTGATCGGGTGAATTTGGACAGAAAAGGGGTTTGAGTGATTTGTACGATTACACTAAGAGATGAGGAATGAAAATAACTTAGAAACACTATATTAACATTTACTGATGATCAGATATACTAAAAACGTGAGCTAAGTCTAAAAACGCGTACGTTTGATTTAAATTTACGTTGACGTACGAAATAAAACGCGAGTTTTAAAGAAATAAAATACCTACTGTTGGCATGAATATTACGATATTTAATCTAAACATCCTCTTCATGTTTTGATGATGACAAAAATGTAAGTTACAACATATAACGTAAAGTGCTTAAGTTACTTGTGATCACAATTCATCTATGCATTCTTACGTCAACAAGCCTCGACATCTCAACGTCTCAAGTATGCTTCAACAATCACTTAAGGTATGGATAAACAAGTGTTTAATACATTTCATGATCAAAGGGGTATTTAATTAACTAATACAAAGTTTATTTAATAAACTTATTATATATTTTTGAAAAACACTTTTGGTAATAAAGAAAAATGTTTTAATCATACTAAATATATGATTTCAAACTTTTAACCAAAATTAATTAGTTTTTCACCAAATAAACTTTCCCCACTAAAAGATAGAAAATCTGGCCGTTTCAGTAGGGCGGCCCCCTTAATTATAAGGGGCGGCCCCCTTAATTTTAAGGGGACCGGCACACAATTAAGGGGACCGGCCACGCTCCCCTGTCAGATTTTGTCAGAAATTTTTCCCTATAAATACCACCTCAAACCTGGAATTTTTTCAACCTTTTGCACAAATATTTTCAGATCCAATTCTCTCTAAACATCCTTCTAAAACCCTTTGATCATAAGATTATTAATCTTTGTTTCAAGTGATCCAATCTTTCATCACTTAAAGTGCAAGAGAAGTATCCTCCCTATCATAAACCCAAAGATGTATTAGGATCTAGTTAGTGCTTATGTGAAGTTGTGAAGACATTAGTGGCTTGAAGGTGTCAAGACATTAATGTATTGAAGTTGTGAAGACATTAGTGGCTTGAAGGTGTCAAGACATTAATGCATTGAAGTTGTGAAGACATTAGTGCCTTGAAGGTGTCAAGACATTAGTGCATTGAAGTTGTGAAGACATTAGTGGCTTGAAGGTGTCAAGACATTAGTGCCTTGAAGGTGTGAATATACTCTTGGTGTGAAGAAAGAGTTAGGAAGTATTAAGTTGTGAAGAAGTTAGGAGTGAAGAAAATAGGTGTGAAGAGTATAGAAGATTGGTGTGTAGAAGATTGGTGTGTAGATGATTGGTGTGTAGAATATTGGTGTGTAGAAGATAGGTGTGAAGAAGTGGTGTGATTAAGTAGTGAATTGGTGTGTAGTTGTTGTGATTAAGGTGTGAAGTTATTGTGGTGTGTAAATTGGTGTGTAAGGTTTTCTCCGCCAAAAGGGAGCTTGTTGAGTAGTGAAGAAAACTCTCGAGTAGGTGACTCGGGGAGTGGAGTAGGAACAAGGAAGGTGTCCTTGTAGCCGAACCACTATAAATCATCGTGTTCGGTTTGCATGTTCTTTCTCTCATCTCTTTTCATTCATTCTTGCATTTATCGCTTTATATCTATGCTTGCCTATATGTCTTAATTGTTGCTTATATTGTTGTGATGATTGAATGTGTTGTACATAGAAGTTAATAGTGTGATAGGACATATTATTGTATGTTATGGTCAAATGGACTAATATATATATTTAACACTTCTCATGTTGAGCTTAACTTAATCGATAATTTGATACAAAACGTTTTAAGATTTTAAAAGGAAAACTTATACACATAAAGTTTGATCTATGATTCATTCATAAAACTAAGTTTTGAAAACTAATCTAAAAGTTCACATATATAATTGATCATATTGATTATATGTTGCTTTTATACTAAAATCTAATTGAAGGTTTTTCAAACAAACAATTGAATAAATTCTAATCAACATTTTGAAACAAAGTTTTTATAAAACGAAAAAGAAGGGAAAACTATTCAACCCCCCCTTCTAGTTTTCCACAATTGGTACCAGAGCCACGTCGCTCAAATTTTCAAAACAAATGGTTTTAAAAATTGAGTACGATCCATGTATCAAATTACCCATTAAGGAGGATTTAATATGAAAAGTGTTTTGTTGATTAACTTGTATTAGTTTTGATATTATATACACTAATTATACTAGCTCGAGATAAGATTATACATAAAACAAGTGTTATATGTTCGTTTTTAAAATCAGAAAGTTACACACCTTTCCACAAAGTCAGAAAACAATTTTTAACAAAAATTGCATTTTTGAGTATCAGATGGGCGGCCCCTTTAATTGTCTGGGCGGCCCCCTTAAATACTGGGCGGCCCCCTTAAATTTAAGGGGTCCGCCTGTCTGTTTGACAGTTTTTCAAAAACTTTGAAATATCATATAAAATTAACCGTAACTCCGTAGAAGTCGTGCCACCCGGCGTTTTAAAGGTAATTGAGTCTACTTTCATTTAAAAATACTTACAAGTAACCATTACAAACTTAAATAAGTCAGAAAGTTAAAATACTACACGAAGGTCAAAAATTTGAGTCTTGTTTTAACATAAAACTTGTATTTCAACTTTTCCTTCGAGTCGGGCATTCCTAGTCGATATATCTTTGAAAAATTAAGTATTTATATTTTCAAAATATTGATCTTTATTAAATTTTAAAATGGATAGGAAATTTTTTTTTATTTTCAAATAAAATCGAGCTAAGTAAACATTGGTATATATAAAACACAAAACGACGACAAGTGTTTTATGTGCTATGTGAACTCATTTGTGATTTTACTTTGCTAATCATTGCTATTTGTAATTTAGCTATTTGAATATCTTAGCATATGTGCCTTGTACTCTATTAGTTTATAGTTAGTTATCTAGCTTATACTTAACTTGATCTTATGCTAGATTTCTTGCGTTAGGATTGCATTATTATGCTTGCATTGCATATAGGAATAGATGGCTTAATGTTACTCAAACATCTTGTAAATGAGTTAAATCTAATCACCTAAATATTTCAATCAATTTAATCTATTCTTAACAACACACTTAAACATTTTCAACAAATTACCTTGTTTTACCTTAAGTTGTTTAATATGACAAATTGAATCTTTGTAAAACATTAGTAGTAATATAAAAGAAAAAGTATTTTCAAAATCTAAGTGTGTTCATTATAAGTAACAATGAAGAGTCTTTCACATAAACAAAACTTATAACAATCATGAAGTAATAAGTCAAATTTCAATCATTCACCAACCTTACTCATAAATAATCTTAGGATTAATGGAACACACTATCAAAATGCCTATTTATCTTAAATGAGTGTTTGTGAGGGTCAAGAAAGATCTTGATATTATATCAATTCATTATTCAAATTATGGTTGATATATTCATCAAATCTAATTGACATGTTTTTTGAGTATGGACAAGAAATTGGATTGTTATTTATTTAAGTTTCAAGATTACATCAAATGATATAGTCTTGAATCTACATACTCAATCACACTAGATTGATATGAAAATATTTACATCCTTTGTAGATGAAAAGAGTATGCATTGGATCATAACTCACACTTGTGTTGATAATGTCATATTGAATCTACTTGTCCAATAATTGTGTTCCAAATATTAGAATAACATTTTAAACACATTTATAAAATATACAATGAAGTAGGATTGACGACTTGGATGTTTCGTCCGAAATATTCAAGCAATTTACATTGCAATGCAATGGATAAATGTGTCATATCCGAAAAACCAAACATGAGCAAACTAACAACATATGTAAACTTTGCTCACACTACTTAAAATTATCACCACAAGATAAAATACATATTTAAGAACAATACACACTATATATTATATGTATTTCATTTTCTTTGTAGCATGAATGGTTGTGTTACAAGATAATGCACTACACTTTTCCTTTTGAAATAATTTAAGTTATTAGAATTGAAAAACAACTTGTCACAATGCATAAACAAGTAAACTTCATTTTGTTTCAAATACTAGTTAAATTATGATATATAACATTGGCAAAAATCATAGAAAATAATATTTGCTTTAGAATATATAAATGTCTAGTTTTGATATCATTTGTGAATCACAATCTCGTTTAAGATAAATAATCTTAATGAGATTCATTTTTCAAGATATGCTAAGGAGCATTCATAAATCAAAGCACATTTATTAAATCTAGTAATATGTCATCAAAACCAAATAACCGGTTAATCATGAACAAAAGATTAAAACTTTGCATTTACTCTTATCTTAACATTTAACACATCTCTATTGGGATAGTGAGTAAAATATATCATGTAGACTTACCTTCATAAAAACATGGTGTTTGAGTCACATTATGCCAAGTATTAGTGAATCAAGCAAACTTCATATTTGGTACTCTTCGATAGGTGAATTTAGAAAATGAATAGTGAAAATTATGAAAAATTTCCTAAAATTATTTTATGATATATAAAACCTAGGAAAAATATAAAAAAGTACTGTTGTTAAATAAAAATTAATAAACCTATTTAATTAACTAATATTACTTAATTATTATTAAACTAATATTAATTATAATAAATACTAAATGAAAGGATAAAAATCTGAAGAAATTCCTACAATTACTTTAACATAAAAGAAATCTAAGAAAATTGTAAAAATGAAAAAGTGCTTATTAATAAGCTAAAAGAAAATTTAAAAATAAATCATATTAAATAGAAGCTATCACTAATATTAATTTTTTTTATTATTTTTTTTTACAAACTACTTTAAATACTTAAAACAACAATCATTTGTGAAATCACTTTGGCTGAAATTCAAAAATAAGCACTTTAGATAGCAAAGTGCTTAACAGACTTATGAACAAAGCTTATTAGGATTTGATTGTTAGAAAAAGCTACACACCAACTACAAGGACAGAGTCAAAGGTAAAACAAGTTATTAACAACTTAAGTGCACAGGAAATAAGCTAAAACTTGCAAGAGATTGCCCTGAATAAGCTGATGACAACAAATAAGCTCTTATGCCAATTTACAAAGGCCAAAGGGGCCAAAGTGGTAACTGCAGCCAGCTGTGGGGCCCACAAGGGTGATAGGGATGCCAAGTTGAACCTTGAAACCAAAAGCTAGCCAGGGTAGCTTTCAAATGAGCCAAGGATCACACCCTGGGGTTCACAAATGAATTTGGAAAGAACTTATAAAGTGGGCTGTGTGAGACAGAACTCAGTTGTGCAGGGCAGTAATATGGCAGGCATAATAAGCTAATAAATAAGCCCATAAACACAAACCATAAGCAAACTCAAAAAGCAACAATCATAGTACACATTAATAGGGCTAATAACAACTAAGAACAAGCTTAAATCAAACAGAACCAAAAACCTACTAGACCTAATGCATACTGATGGCTCAGCAGCCACAGGTCATAGGGGGCAACTTAGGGGGCAAAATAAGCAGTAAGATAAGCACTTAAGGGAAATTAAAAAGCAATAGCATGCACAAAGACTAGGAGTGATCCCAAAACAACCAAGATCAAATCAAATGGTCAAATAATGACCATTTTGTAACCCAATGAAAATGGGTCAGAACTGGGTAAAAGTTGGAGAAGGGCAGATTCAATTTCTATTGGTCAACTTAAGGGACATGAAAAGCTATTAATAAAATTTACTGAAAATTAAATGAAAATAAAAACACGAAGATAAGCTGGGGGACAAGCCACAAACAAATTTCTAGGCCAATTGGTGAAGAAGTGAACGATTTAAAAATGATTCCTTGAAGGCTGTTAGGACAATGGGCTGCTGATGCAGCAGTTGGGTGGGGTGGATTGTAGACACAATTTACCTATCCTAATGGCCTCAAGAAGCTAAAACAAGCTCAAGAAAATAACATCTATACTACTAATAACTCATACCATCAACATCAGAAGCTAACACTACCCTGAGCTTGTCTAAAAGTTGGTTTAAAAGGGCTGTTACAGTTGACTGGTACAAGTCCTAAACAGGCCTAAGGGGCAAGGTTTTGGGGCTTGTAAAGAGCTTATGGAAAATTACCAAAAATAAAACTAAAATATCATTAAATAGACAAGCTAACAAAGAGTGCATAGGGACAAAGATATATAAATTTGAACAAGAAATGAAGCCAAAAACTGATTTTGGAAAACCTATGCTGATGTGAATTTTCAATTATGCATTTGCAGATTTGACTTTGAAAATGGGTACAAACGAGTTTGAAACTTTAAACCCATCAACCAGAACTTAAAACATGCTATATATGCGACTTAGAGCATGAAAATAACACACAAAATACCTAGATTCTATGGGAACAAAACAAGGCTGTGCAAATCAGTTATAATCCGTGGGATTTTAGAAATCAATGCAGAAGCTATCAAACTCACTAAAAATGCAAAAGGATACTTCTAAACTACTTAATGGATCATATCAGAGCCATCTCAAACTCAGAAAATGAACAAAACTAATTTAAACTTTAAAAGTTACTCTAGTGCCAAACACTCCCATATGGTGAAACTGTTTGGGATTTTTAACTGAAAAACAGGTTCTTAAGGCTGAACATTGAAAAGAAATGATATATCAATCTATAATAAGATAAAATAAGCAATAACAAACCAAAAATAAGCAGTACTTATGAGTCTAAAACATCTGAACAAGCTGAACATTACCTAAGGGCTGCAAGTGAGGAACAGGCCTAAGGGGCATTGAATAGATCTTGGTGACCACTGAGTCAGGTTTGACTAGAGTGGCTTTTTGGAAATCCAAGCCAAAAGCTGTTCCAACAAGCTTATGACTTAGAAACTAGGGTGCAAAAGCTTGTGGGGTTTCAAGACAACTCAGACAATCTCAAATGAGTAAAACTCACAAACTAGAACAAGCTCAATTAGGCATTACATGAACTGACCATACAACTGAAAACCAACAGACCACTATGCTAATATGAGAGACCAAATAAGCAGTAATATTTAAGCAAAAGTAAATAAGCAGTTTTACTTAAACAAGGTTTAAACTTTTTATTGAATTTTAAAGAGATTACAAACTGAGTTTTTGAGCTAAAATACTTAATGAAAACTACACTTAAAACTAATTTTACACTACAATTACCTATTATTAACTACTGCCATTCAATGGCTAACAAAAGTTGTATTTATACTAAAAATTAAAACTAGGGTTTCACATTGGTCCCTTGTCCACTTCTGCTTCTGCTTTCCTTGAACAAAGCCCATCCATAGGATTTCTTTAATATCATCTCAGCCATCCAAAAGGTTTTGGCGCCCAAAAGGGTTTTGGCTTTTAGCACTTGGCAGGGGGTGAGGGGTTGTATTTTTGTGGTGGAAAGGTAGTTGAGAGTGGGTGATGGCAGGTTTTAGGGGTGATGATGAGGTGTTGGGTGTTGCAGGGGTTGGAAGGCTAGGAGGGGGTGGTATTGGCAGGTCACATGTGAGTGGTAATGGAGGGTTTGGCGGTTTTGGAGGGGAGGGGTGTTTTTATTTGTGGGTTTGACTAATTTTGACCTAGGGTGGGATTTATTAATAAAAACGGGATTGGGTAATATTTGTGGGAGTTGGCTTGTGGAGTAAAAAAGGGGGGAAGGGGTGAGTGGGCTGGTATATCTTTGGGCCTGGGGAGATGGCTTGGACCAGGTTTTGGATTGGATTTTATATTAGTGTTGGGTAATAAATAAGTAAAGGGTCCATTTGGTTTAAGTTAAAAACGCAAGGACCATAAGTGTAATTTCAGAAAACCATGGACTGATTTTGAAACTTTCCCAAAGTACAAGTGAGGACATAACTTGCCATTTTCCAAAATCCAAGGACCTTACATGATATTTTCCAAATTTAAATTTCCCGGGGACCAATTTTGCAAAATTCCAAACTACGGGGACCAAACATGTAAATTTCCCAAACTTTCACCCAAGGATCGTTTTTGATAATATTTGACTTTTAAAAACCTTGGGTTGACTTTTCTTTCATTTTAAACCTTCAGGGACTAGTTTTGTCAATTTATGAAACTTGAGGGACTGAAACTGCCAAATATGCAAACTTTGTTCGTTTTTCATTTGTTTTTAAACATTTTGCATCTAAAACATATAAAACACACTTTTGGGATAATTTCTGTATTTTGATGCATTTCTGAGTGTTTTTGGATGTTTTGGCAGTTCAGATACGATAAAAATGATGAGTATTTACACACTTATCAATGAACTAATTGGCAACTTGAAGGTTCATGAAGAAATTATAAGAAGAGATTCGGAAACGGTCAAAGTCAAGAAAGAACAAACCAAATCCATTGCTCTAAAAGCCAAAAAGGAACCTAGTGATGATGATGATTCAAGTGACGAAAGTGAAGACGAAGAATATGCAATGGCCGTAAGAGAATTCAAGAAATTCTTCAAGAGACGAGGAAGATTCACTAGATCATCACGAGACGAAAGAAAACCATTCCAAAGAAATAGAAGTGACAACTACGGGAAAAGAAAGTGCTTTAGATGTGGAAGTCCAAATCATCTCATTGGTGAATGTCTAAAGCCACCGGGTTATGAAAATCAAGGCGCATTTGTTAGTGGAACATGGAGTGATAGTGACAAAGAAGAAGTTGAAAAGCCAAGAGACGAAAAGTGTTTTATGGCAAAAGAAACCGACGAAATATGTTTAGGAATTGACTTGGAGCCTGACGAATAGATCAAAGATAGCGGATGTTCGAGGCACATGACGGGGAACCGCAAGCTATTCTCTACATACAAGGCATACAATGGAGGTAACGTTATTTTCGGTAGTGACTTACGTGGAAAAATCATTGGCAAAGGTACGATTTCTCAAGACTCACTTACTATTGAAAATGTAGAGCATGTAGATAATTTAACATATAACTTGCTTAGTATAGGACAAATATGTGATAATAAATGTAGAGTCACTTTTACTGAAGAGGATAGCGAAATAGTTAAGAATGGAAAAATTATAGATAGAGGAATTAGGTGGCATATATGTTATGAAACTAGGAAACAAGCCTGAGGATAGGATATGCCTAACGACCCTAGATGAAAACTCTACATTGTGACATAGGAGATCAGGACATGCTAACATGCAACAAATACAATCTTTGGCCTCTAAGGAATTAGTTAGAAATTTGCTTAATCTAAAATATGACAAGCATTTTTGTGATGCATGTAAAATTGGAAAACAAGCTCATGCTAGTGACAAAGCTAAGAATATAGTATCCACTACTAGGTGCCTAGAATTAGTACATATGGATCTTTTCGGTCCATCCGCTGTGCGGAGCTATGGAGGAAACAAATATACCTTAGTAATAGTAGATGACTACTCACGATACACGTGGACTAGGTTTTTAAGTGACAAGACCCAAGCCTTTGAAAAATTCGAAATATTTAGTAAAATGATTCAAAATAAATTAGGATGTACAATAGTAGCCATTAGGACGGACCATGGTAGGGAATTTGACAATGAAGTACAATTCGGAAAATATTGTGATTTAAATGGAGTATCTCACAATTTCTCCGCTCCTCGTACTCCTCAATCAAATGGCGTAGTAGAAAGAAAAAATAGGTCACTACAAGAAATGAGTAGAACAATGTTAAATGAACAATCCATCCCACAAAAATTTTGGTGTCACGCCGTAGATACATCGACATATATTTTAAATAGGGTATCAATTAGGAGAATTCTAGGAAAAACTCCTTATGAGTTACTAAGAGGTAGAAAACCAAACTTAAGCTACTTTAGGGTATTTTGAAGTAAATGTTACATTCTAAACACTAAGGATTACCTCACTAAGTTTGATCCAAAATCATATGAAGGAATATTTTTATGATACTCACAAAATAGTAAAGCATATATAATACTCAACAAACACTTCATGAAAGTAGAAGAACCACTAAATGTAACATTTGATGAAACACCACCACCTCCTAAAACATTACCTTTAGAAGATGATGACTTAGTCGAAGATGAAGCTATTGAGGTTAGTAAAACAAAACCCATAGGAGATGATAATGAAGACATTCACTTAGGAAATAACGAAATTGTTAATGTTAAAGAATCTAGATCACATCCATTAGATAATAGAATAGGACATCTTAACCAAAGAACCCTTAGGTCACAAGCCCAAGATAAAAACAACTTCTTTTGTTTCCTCTCAGCAATAGAACCTAAGAATATTAATGAGGCTTTAAACGATGAAAGTTGGGCTATAGCTATGCAAGAAGAATTAAATCAATTTAAGGCAAATGATGTTTGGGAATTAGTCCCAAATCCAAAGAATATGACCATCATAGGAACTAAATGGGTATATAGGAATAAGTTAGATGAGAATGGAATAGTTACTAGGAATAAAGCTAGGTTAGTTGCCCAAGGTTATAATTAACAAGAAGGAATTGATTATGACGAAACTTATGCCCCCGTAGCTAGACTAGAATCGATTAGGATATTACTTGCCTATGCATGCGCCCTAGATTTTAAGTTATTCCAAATGGACGTGAAAAGTGCATTCCTTAATGGTTTTATCAATGAGGAGGTATATGTGGCACAATCTCCAGGATTCATTGACTTCGCAAAACCTGATTATGTTTATAAGTTAAAGAAAGCTTTGTATGGACACAAACAAGCTCCCAAAGCTTGGTATGATCGATTAAAAGCTTTTCTTATTAAACATGATTATTCCATGGGAATGGTAGATAACACTCTTTTCACTAAAAGGAAAGACCCAAATCTCATCATTGTCCAAATATATGTTGATGACATTATATTTGGATCGACTTGTCAAGACATGTGTGATGAATTTGCCAAAATCATGCATGATGAGTTTGAGATGAGTATGATGGGTGAACTTAACTTCTTCCTAGGATTACAAATAAAACAATTAGAAGATGGAATATTTTTTAACCAATCTAAGTACATTAAGGAAATGCTTAAGAAATTTGGTCTAGAAGACTCAAAACCCATGAAAACTCCCATGTCTACGGAAGTAAAGCTCACGAAGGATGATGAAGGTGAGTCCGTAGATAACAAAAAGTATAGAGGAATGATAGGTAGTTTACTATATTTGACGGCAAGTAGACCCGATATCATGTTTAGTGTTTGCCTTTGTGCCTGTTTTCAAGGGGATCCCAAAACCTCTCACCTAGAAGCAGTTAAGCGTATCTTCCGATATATTAAAGGCACTATACACTTAGGATTATGGTATCCTAAGGGATCCGGCATAGAAACCATCGTCTATGCGGATTCGGATCATGCGGGAGACTACATAGATAGAAAAAGCACTAGCGGTATTTGCACGTTTATGGGATGTTGTCTAACATCTTGGTTTTCGAAGAAGCAAACCGCTCTTGCTATTTCTACCACTGAAGCCGAATATGTAAGTGCTGGAAAGGCATGTCAACAAGCACTATGGATGAAACAAGCTCTCGTAGACTATGGCGTTAGATTAGAAAATGTTCCCATTATGTGCGATAACAAAGGTGCGATAGATTTAAGTAAAAATCCGGTGCAACACTCTAGGACTAAACATATAGAAATACGCCACCACTTTCTTAGGGATAATGTACAAAAAGGAAATATATCTATAGAAAAAGTTGCATCGGAAGATAACATTGCGGATATATTCACAAAACCCCTTAAGCGTGAATTATTCAACCACTTGCGTTTAGGATTAGGAATGATGGAACAAGTTGACTAAATTATATTGAACTAACACAAATTTATACTTGCATATAATTTACTTTTCGTCCACTTCTTCACTTCTGAGTCTAGGAATCCATTTTGCACAAAATTAATGATTGGGAAACCTCACTTTCATTGCATATACTCTCTTGTAAAACCCAATCAAAATTTCTTGAAAACTATTCTCACATCTAGGAATTACATGAAAATCATTTTCCTTGCATTGTTGACAAACGCTAAAAACTTTTTCCTAAATCATGCATAAACTCTCACATAAATTGTCAAAATATATAATCTAATATATATTATTGACATTCATGAATCGAGCAAAAATTGAATCAAGGAGATCTTTTGGATTGTTTCTTAGGATCGTTATCTCTCTTTGCATTTAGGAGTCAAAACAATCACAACTCCACATTTGTTGCATATAGCCACACACTAGGACAAATTCAATAATAATGTTGTCATCTTGCTCCATCACTAGTTTTCCACTCACTAGTTACCTTTGCCTTTGATCTAAGATAGTTGCTCTAGGAAGATTATGTGCCCCTGCCTTTGTTTGCCTTCTCTTGCTTATTACTAATTGCTTGATTGCTCTTTTTACTTAAGTGTTGTTGCATGCATGCTATATTATAGTTAGATTAGATGCTATATTGTCTCAAGGAGTTGAACTTGCTTGAATTCTAATCCAAACACACAACCTTTCTGCAAATTTTCTGCCAAAAACCCAATTCTGGCAATCTGGAAATCACCAGATGGGCGGCCCCCTTAATTATGTAAGGCGGCCCCCTTAATCATTAAGGGGACCGCCCCCTAATTAAGGGGACCAGCCATCTGATGGTCGGGTTTACAAAATCTTTTCTGCTTTTTAGCCCATTTCAACCTACATTTCCCATTTTTCACCAACATATTTTGTCCTAATCTCCCAAACAAACCTTATCCATCCATAAACACATAAATCTTACACTATAAATATCCCCAATCTTCCACCCTCTCCATTCATCCCTTCATGACTTCTCCAAATAAACCAAAACCAAAAGCCTCAAGGCTTGCAAGAATGACGGAAAAACCCGTTTGGCGAAGAAAAAGCCCTCGTAACAAATCCATCATAACCAATGAAGTTGGAAATCACTCAACACCTCCAACCACTTACTTCCCAAACTTTACACCAAATTCACAAGGACATTCATTTGATCCCCTTTACAAACCATACAACATTGGCAAAACATCTTCCTTTATGCCAAACCACTCATCTCATCCTCCAACCATTTATAATGATCCATACAAGTTTGATCAACCATCCAACTATAATTCCAACTACACAAACCAAATTCATCCATATCAACACAATGACTCTCTTCGCATTGCCACGGAAAAGCAAAAGTTCCGTGATGAAATATCTCAAATCCATTATCTTAGTGATCTCAATGCCATGCATCTTGCACAACGCAACAAAGGGCAACCTCCATCATCACCCTACAACAATTGCCTACCTCACTCTCTCAACTTGGATCAAGTTACAAACCACACTCACTATTGCCCTTGTTGCATCTTCCTTCAAAAACAAATCCTATACTTGAGTGAAGATATTTCTTGGATTGAATATCTCCTCACTCGTCCTCATCCCATACCACCCTTAACACGATATAACATCGTAAGATCCACCTCTTCCGCTCCATATCCCACTCCATATCCCTCTCCATCTAACAACTAAGCCTTATGCTTATGTTCTCCTTCAAGCAAATAAAACAATCAACCATGGGTTGCAAGCAAGTCCAAGTGCTCTCTTAGGCAATATAGGACTATGTCTTTTCTTTTGTTTTATTGTAATCAATATGCTTTAAGCATATTGAATGTTGTAATGCTAATCATTTCTATGATGCTTGAATGAATCTATCTTTATTTGCATAATTATTGCTTTGCATGTATATGTGTCTTGTTCTCTTCTAATATTTTGTGTAGCCAAGATTTCCATAGCTCATTCCCTTGGTGCTCTCAAATGAGGGGGAGCATACATCAAGGGGGAGCATTCTACCCGTTTAATCTTCTTTCACAAAGCTTACTCGGCTTAACCTTTTTGATTTTACAAAAAGGGGGAGAAAAGAATGTTAAACTCTAATAATACTTGTCTAAAAATTATTTTTTAGACCTAATGAGTTTAAGGTTTTGTAATCATCAAAAAGGGGGAGATTGTTGACATAAATAATGTCTAAAAACATTGTTAGCATATTAACAATATCGCTATGTTTTGATAATTACAAAGCATAAACTCATTAATCTAAAACTTATGACGTAAACAAGTTTTTAGTGCTTAATATTTGTCTTTGCATCCATATCACTTAAGGTATGAATAAACAAAGTGTTTATTGCATTTCATGATCAAAGGAAATTTTTCTAATCACTAGGATTTTTATAAAATGAATTAAATATTCTATATCTTTTACAAAATTAATTTTGGAATTAAAAGAATATGTTTAATTCATTATAAATTTATGATTTCAAATTTCCAACCAAAAATGGCAAATTTTATCCAGAAAAATATTCCCCACCAAAAGACAAGAAAATCCAACGTTCTGAAGGGCCGGCCCCCTTAATTCCTTAGGCGGCCCCCTTAATCATTAAGGGGACCGGCCTCTAATTAAGGGGACCGGCCACGCTCCAGAACATTAATTTTTCTCCCTATAAATATTGGTTCATCCCACAAAATTTTCTCACCTTTTGCACTCCTAAACTTTCTGTTCTAGATCCACATTTCTATTCTCTTAATCCTTTGATCATAAATACATAATTCTTTGTTTCAAAGTGATTCAAACATCATCCTCTCAAGTGCAAGAGAAGAATACTTCTATCCTCCAAGACAAGAAGTATTACAACTTGTTGTGACCTCCACATCCAAGTTGTTGGTGCATCATCAAGATTATTTACATAATTCTTTGTGAAGATTGTTGTGAATAATTGATTGTAGATAGTTGTGCTAGGTATATTGATTGTGTGATTAGTTAGTTGTTTGGTGTGAAGAAGAAAAGTTAGGAATTAGATTGTAGTGAAGAAGCTAGGTGTGAAGTTGTTAGTTGTGAAGGAAATTGGTGTGAAGAAGATAGGCGTGGAGTAGTTAGTTGTGAAGTAGATTGGTGTGAATAAGTTGTGTAGAAGTTGTGATTTAGTTGTGAAGAAGTTGTGGTGTTTAAGGTTTTCTCCGCCATAAGGGAGCTTGTTGATATAGTGAAGAAAACTCTCGAGTTAGGTGCTCGGGGAGTGGAGTAGGGCAAGGAAGGTGTCCTTGTAGCCGAACCACTATAAATCTCTTGTCTCACGGTTCGATCTTTCCATCTCTTATTTATTTCTTTACTTATCATTGCTATATCTTACTTATTGATAGTTGTTTATATTGTGCAAGACTTGAGATCATATATTATCGAATCTAGATTTTAAAAACTAAGAAAACACTAAAACTATCTTTTATAACGAATTAAAAAGACGCAAAACTATTCAACCCCCCTTCTAGTTTTCCACATCTTACTCCTTTATAAAGCATTTAGGCCTTCTTTAAATAGAAATACCTAAAAATTCAGCTTGCTTATTATAGAAATTCAAAGCTTGCACATAATTTCTCAAAATACACAGCACTATTAATGTGGTCAAGATATTTAATGTAGTCAATTAATTAACTGGTTAATAAATACAACTAATGCAGTTATTAAAACACCATTTACATAAAAAATATAAATTATCGAGCATATTGTACAACCAACTTAAACACAATTCCTACATTAAATGTCCCTAATATAAATAATAAAGCACATTATATCTTCAAGCCCGAACTGGTAACGGGCCAAATGGGATCGAGCCCGAACGGGCACGCGCTAAACGAAATTTTTGATATTTTGTCAAAAATAAAATAAAATAAAATGAAATACATGATTAATCAGAAAATTTTATTTCAGGGTACCCCGCCGCAACGCGAGAGTACTCTGCTAATGTAATTTAATTTATTAATGAATTGCTTTTAGACTTTTTAATAACTAGGCGAGTACCCGTGCATAGCAACGGAAATTTCAAGCGGCAGACAATTAACGATATTCGATATTGTGGTAAGTGTTTTGTGTAATGTTCAAAATAAAACGTGGAAAGATGAAAATGTAATTGCAAACGATTGTAACATACAATAATTCATAAAAACACAAGTATACATTTAAAACTGACGCCAACTTAAAATGTCAAAAACATCACATACGAGTTGAACCGAATTCCATATCTAAACCATTCTTAAATTTAAAACATTCATAGAAACAGTAGTGCGCCATCATAATGAAAACAGAAAACCCGAGGAAATATCTAAAATTATTCCAAAATTCTAAATGTATGCCATTATTATTTATTAGTTAATGGTCATATTAATCATTTTATTATTCACGTTCACATCATGCATATATGGACATTATTTCAACTTAATTAGCCAATTTTGTGATGATTAAAGAAAATCATTGAAGTTTTGTAACAAACAACCAAAACAATGTGAATATTTATCTTACATAACAAGCTTTGCATGATATGTATAAATAATTGCCTAACTTAGAGTGATATCTTTACATGCATTTTCATTAAATCATTGCTCATATTCTAAATTTGCATGATATGTATAAATCATTGCCAAAGCACATCCAATATTGACGAATCTTTATTTAAACATGCATGATGAATATTATGACCCAAAATATAAAGTGTCCTTATTTATATAGATATTGGTTGCTTGATTATATATTTGTCTAAACTAATGGTCAATTCTATTAAATGTATATCTATCCCAAATTTGTATAAGAATAACATAAGTTTTCTGATAATGTAAACATGGTCTAAAATAATGTGCAAGTTTATTATATCCAACAATGGCTTGATCTCTTTACGAACCAAGTCTACCCATATCCAATCTATTTTAGCCGTTGTAGCTCACACAAGTTGTTCGACATCCACATGAACATCAATAGTATAAGAGTTAGTGTTTGTTTCCGAATTTATCGATAAAACGATAATATTATTAAACAACACATAAATTAAACAACACATAGTTTAAAAAATAAAAAGCATATTGAAATATTCTACTTATCAAATTCATGAAATACTACATATGAAAGCTTGAAAATTAGAGTGTTTTACATAGACCATCATTTGATCCCATCAAGTCATCAATCTTTCAGACATTGATTTAATTTTGCACTTCTTGTATAAATCGATACAAACCTAAACCAAAAACGTAATAAATATATTGTTAATTGTTAAGTTATAATTATAATAATGGAACTATGTAATCTAATTTTAGATGCTTATTATCTACTATAATAATGACCCATCATGATTGCTTTAGTTGATATTATGTTTACTACTCTTGTCCAACCCATCTTCAAGGCCCACTATCTTGGTTAGAATTAGCCATAGTTAGTAAGTAACTGCAGAGTTTGATAGGAAAATTATTTCTAAATTACATAAGCAATATTCTAACGTTGATCACATAAACAATCTTACAAATGTGGGAAGTTGCAAACACGTGATTGGTGTCAATAAACAAAACCAAATTGGTTTAACAATAGGTGTTACATCCAGTTTCAAATAGGAGACACTTTGCAATTCTAACTAATCACAAACATTAATGCGCGGGAACAAGAAATTCCAACGCCAAAATAGTTTATTTATAAAAAGAGCAAAGTGCAACACATGAAAATAAACTAAGGGAACCAAGACATCATTATACTTCTTGTTAAACAAGATGTTTAAACAAAAAGCCAACACATTAATTTTATTCTTCCCCACTATCACTTTCATCAATCAAACTATAAACTCTTTTCTGACCAACTACGAATACTCGACTCTCAGATGTTGGTGTTGGAATTTCTTCTTCTTCTTCATCACCGTCATCATTTGAGATGACAATAACGTAATCCAATTCAAGTTTATCTAGTTACGGTTGAAAAACGGATTAGGATGTGTAGCAGGGTTGGGAGGTGGAAGAAGCTGTATAAAACCAAAAAATAAAAGGAGAGATTAGATGTTTTCCACAGTTACATGAACGAAGCAAACAATAATATTAGATTAAGCAAACAAGAACAAAGCAAACATACACAAACACAAAGAAAAGCATTTCTAACCTCAAGATCGTTATCAACATTTCTTTTATTTTTCAATTCCATTTCTTCGAACGTCGATTTAGTAACTGTGGTTTGATAATTTACCTCATTTATATAGGCAATGAAACACAATATATCAAATCATTGCCATTTATAATTTCCCGCTCAAATTTTCTTTGTGATTTTTTTTCAATTTTTTCATTTCCATTTCTTCGTGATTTCTTTTTTAAATATTCTTCACTTTTTTTAATGTTTGACAGCCATATTGCCATGCATAAATATAAAGAATTCAATTTGACACACATGACACACACACTTATCACGACACAAACAGTTTGCATGAATTAACACAAACCAAGCCCTAATTCATCATAATTAATGTGTATGCCCCACTCTTAAATACTTAGGGTTTATTTCAGATTTAAAGGGCTTATTAAAGGTGTATTAAATGGGTCTAATTAGGGTTTAAAACCAGAACTATGGTCGAAGTGTTGGGTCGAATTAAAACAGCAACATGGGTCGAATAGAGGAGTATCCATGGGTCGATCAATGACAAATAACAAGGTTGATTACATACGAGTTTCAGCAGGTTATATTATGATCAGTTTAGAGGTAAACGAAAGCATAAAAAATCAGCAGGTTATACGAGTGACCAGTTTCTAGTAATTGTTTAATTCGGTTTATATATACATGTCTTGTGTCGTATGGACTGACAAAACAAAATAGGGTGATACCTTTTGGATGGAATACACGACAGAACCAGGAACAAAGACAAAGAAATCTATCACACCCATTTTGGACCTATCACTCACGAACAAGAACCACAACACCAATCTTCGAACCCTTTTTGTCTTGAGAGAACATGAATGACCAAAACTATGTGTTTAGTTTGTTTGAGTGTCGTATGAAGGAGAAAGAAAAGGACACCGGTTAAATAAAATAGAGGAACGTGTTCTAGTTTAGGGAAACAAATGAATGCAGATTATTATGTTTAATTGTGATTAAGAGCCTTTAATGTACGTATTCAAATACTTTTCCTGAGCCTTTAATGTTCAACTTTTTCATTTCATTGACCATTAATATGTAATTTGCATGTTTCCTGAAATATTGTTTCCATCAATAGTAGAATGTGTATTGATGGTTTCCATGGTTTCCATGTATAAAAAACGTGTATTGATGTATTGACCAATGTTGAAAAAACTCAACATTTCACTTTTGACAATTTCTCTATTATAAGTAGTTAAGATAATTCCCCCAACCCAAAATTCACTTCCCGCTACCTACACTTTCCCTCCTAAATTAGACTCCTCCAAAAGTTAGATCTGCTAATTTCTCGTCATTTGCATCTCAACCGTCACGTCTTATCCAGTTGTCCTTATCTCACGTATCCTTACGTCGAACACATCTCAATCGCTGCCCACTCGCATAGTCGCATCGCATCGAACTACCTTGTCATTAACCCTCTCCCTATACCGTAATTAAGATCGAGTGAAGGTGGAAAGCGAGTAATGTATTTTTTATATAGCTATTGAGATTGTAATTTAGTTACTGTTTTAGTATACACATTAATTCTATGGTTGTGTTATTAAGGTGAGTTTTGTTTAATTTGTCTCTCACCGTTTCGTTATGGCAATATTCGTCTAATTTGTGTTTGAGTGGGTATTTTACAATCGGGTTGTCTATATTGTTGAAATTTACTCTGCATCTTTGGTCTTTTAGTTAGCAAATTGGGCTCCACTTTGATAAGGTATGTTTCACAAGAACTCATTGTTCTTTGGCTTACGATTTTGTTCAGATGAACATATAATTCATGATGTGGACATGTGGTTTCCTCTTTATATATGTACAATTATAATCCTTTAAAAATATATTTATCCAAGCATTTTACTATGGAAGATATTGATCAATTTTACCATAAGTATCACTGAATTAATTAGGATACATATCTCTCTACTAATTGTTATCAAGTATATTTCTAAATCTTGGATATATGAAGTCTTTTTTTTTTTTTTTTTTTTTTTTTTTTTTTTTTTTTTTTTTTTTTTTTTTTGGTGCAAGGTGAATTATATTATTAATTCAAAAACTACTTACATCAATGAGAAATAGAGATATGGACAGGCCCATACTCTAATATACTAGCAAGGAAACAATACTTGTCTTCCATTCTGCTAACTCATACATCAAACAAACAAAAACATATACTCCAACATAATCCACTGAAGACTACAGCAGATCATCCAGTTTGCAAACAAGTAGCTTCAAACGTTCACCTTTTATGTGCACCATATACCATCTGACTACATTTCCCCTATATCACCCTATTGAGCCACTCAACCAGCATCCACAGTAGCAAAATAGGATAGATGAGAGGCATCATCAGGAACCCATACCCCTCCACTGAAGGGCTCTGCCAAATTGTGCTACATTTCCATCTCTAAAATGGCTTCACATAATTGGGAACACACTCCTCCAGTGAGGACCAACCATTACCTCATGCGGGAATGTAAAGAATGGACCATGAAGTTTCATCTTTCACAACTCTCAATTCCATTCTGCTTACATTCCCCTCCTAGGCCATTTACCCTTCACAATGGTTAACCCTACTTTATGGTACATCTATACAGATTAGACCTCTCACTTTTCCAAACACATCTTAAATCAAATTCCTCCTAAGGCCAATTTGATCCAAAATGTGCAGGTCAAGCAAGTACAGTCATACCAGTTAAGACTCCAAGATACAAGGTATTAATCCATGTAATGACCTGAATTCTAATATCAATGAAACAGTGCTCAAATACTTCTGCCAAACAACCCTTAACAAATAACAACCTTCACCTCATATAGTCCCACTATCACAGATGTCCATACTTACTTGCCACTTTTGTTGAACTTTTACAATAGCCTCAGAATTCTTTACTTTAAGACTAGACATCCTCATTCTTAATGTTTCTGTGAACACTTCAAATAACTCATCCACATCCCTGCTTTCTTCTCTAAACAGTCTAAAATTTCTCTCTTGCCAAATCAAATATATACTTGCAGCCATTCCCAATCTCCTCACAATACTATCAATAGAACTTCCATTATACTTCAAAGCCATATTACTAACTATATCCATCCATTCTGTTGCATTGCAGTCCAATCCAATCTTCTGTTTCACTTTTTTCCAAAACTGACTTGCATAGTTGAATTGAAAAAACAGATGATTGTGGGAATCACAATCACATTTGCACAAAGCACAAACAGTCTAAAAGCACAAAGCATAAAGCACTAACTATATATGAAGTCTTGTTGTGTTGCTTTTAATGGGTCAATGATGATTATGGCTCTTCTAGTTAACCTTGTAGTAAGGACTTAGTGGTGAATCAAAGAAACAATTGTAATGTAATTGTAATGTAATTCTAATTGTAGTTTTATTGACTTACCAAGAATCATTAACTTCTTTAATCATTTCTTTGAGCCATCGTGTCGTTCATCTATTTCTTTAGAAAGTTTAACATATTGTGTGCATTTATTTGTAGCCTTTGGTGGAAGATGGTCAACAAGAATTAAAGGGATGACGTTTGTTCAGTACATTGGCACTAGAAGTATGGTATTGTATATTATACTCCGTATGAGAATACTAATCTTAATTGACAATGAACCTAGTGATTTTAGTTATTATATGGGGTCCTTGACTCCTTGGCAAGAACAAAGTATCTAGCTTTACAAAAAATTGCATAATTTTGAGACGAGTTTAAAACAAATTTATGTTTTGTAATGGTATCCTCGAAGACTATATAAGTCTAACTATCTGTGTAATTATGTCTTTTTTGATCGGGTGATATTTTTTTTATTTTAAACAAATAGATGTTGATTGGTATCTTTTTGCAAGACCATACAAATTGACTGATACAATTGACGATCCTGCGAGAGTAACTCACTAATTATCAATGGTCATGTTCTATAAACTTTGGTAAGGTATATGTTTCTTAACTTGAGGTTGCCTAGAAAACCACGGTTTTACTAACGCTCAATACTTACACTTGTATATGTACTTTTGACCATAGGTGGATTTTGATCATCAAGCAATAATATCTTCAAAGAAGTTCAGCTTTTAGCATGTTTAGCGAACAATGATATTTATCTTATGTTATAAGAGTATATATATATATATATATATATATATATATATATATATATATATATATATATATATATATATATATATATATATATATATATATTTTGGTTTAGTTATTACTTGTATCATTCTTTGATCAATACACAGATGTTTGTATATATGTTGTATAATGAGGTTTGAAACTTTTGTATAGTGATTGTTTAATGATAATGATATTTGTTTTCTTTATTCATTTGTGTTATATTACATAGCTTTGATCAATAATTCATTTTAAAGATGGTCACTTTCACTTGTGATCAAACTCATGTGGTGTTGAGTAATTTTTATGTGACAACAAATTGTGCTGAGTAATTCTTATGTGACAACACCTGTGAGGACACTTTAATTTGTCCTATTAAACATGTTAATTTTGGTCCAATAAAATTACTTCTTAGGATGCTCAGTTATGCTCTTAGATGTAGTATCAAAGTACACGTTTTTGCGACACTATAGAGAGTCCTATGTTGTAATCTATTAGGACTAACATTGTGTTGTATCAAAATACATTATAGAACCAAAAAATCGGTTTCATAAGTATAACATTTCTTAGGTCGCCTAAAAGCGTCCTAAACACCTATTACAACCCTCACCTATGGGACACATTTATATTGGTCCTATAAAATCAAAAGTCCTTTTAAGTACTATATTAGGACCTTTATGGACGTCCCGACAGACCAACTTTCTTGTAGTCGCCCATCTCCAAGGCCCATGCTAACAGGGTAGACGGGTAGAGGTCGCAGAGCTGAGAATGCTAAGATGGACCTGTGGTAAAATCTTTCTTGACATGATCCCGAACAGAGTCTTCAGAGCTAAACTGAAGTCGAGAATATTATCTCGAAGATGAGAGAATGTAGGTTGAGGTGGTTCGGACATGTCAGAAGGGGGCCTCAATCAGCACCAGTTAGAAGAGTTGAAGCGCTATTAGTAGATGGTGTGAGAAGAAAGGGTAGACCCAAACTCAAGTGGGAGGATAGACTTAAGCTCGACTTGAAGGAGATTCTCTTGTCCGAGGACATGACCTCAGATAGGAAGGCGTGGAGAGATAGAATTAGGATTTGCAGTTAGTCCCGGCTAGGTGCTTAGTGGGTCTAGGTTGTTTTGGGTGTTTGAGGCGCCCCTTTGTTGCTTTGCCCCTGGTCCCTTGTTTTCCTTTGCCTTAGTTTAGGCCCCGTGCTTTGTTTTGTCTTTCTCTGTGTTGCCCCCTTAGGTTAGCTGCTTTTTCTTGCCCCATGTATGTTTGGTTTTTGGTGCCTCGTTTTTGCTTTGCCTTAGCTTTAGGCCCCGTGCGTTGCTTTGCTTTGTGTTGCTTTGCTTTTCTCTTTGTGCCTTAGTTTGGGCTTTGCTTTTGTGCTCCTTTGCTCGGGTCCTTGTTTAAGTTACGCTTTGTTTGCTTACTTTGTCTGCTTTCTTTGCCTGCTTGCTTCTTTTCCTGTTGTTTACTTGCTTTTTACTCTCTCTTCTTTACTCTCTCACCCGCACACATGCACTTGCCGGAGGTCTCATTGGAAGCAGTCTCTCTATCCCCGGGTCTTTCCCGGGGTAGGGGTAGGATCTGTCTACATTTTACCTCCCCTATACCCTGCTCCAGCAGGATTGAGTTTGTTGTTGTTGTTGTTGTTGTTGTTGTGGTGGTGGTGTTTTATATGTCTGGTTTTGCCAAAATTGAGTCGTGTATGTCATATTAACTTTCTTTTAACAGCAAAAAGGGTTTTATTGATATGCCATAAAGGCTATGCAAATACACTTCAAAACAAAATTCTCATGACATGTTCCAAACTCATGACTTATGAGCCTCAAACAGACAATCACAGCTCACACTTTTGACCAACCTCAGAATTTTTGCTAGCATTCATTGTACAAAGAATATGTATCATTACAAAATCAGTTAAACTTTGTAACAATAATTTTTTGTCATTGGTATATGTTGGTCCAAAATTCTTTTTTGAGTATTCTCTTAGCCTGTGTTTAGTTCCATTGACAATTTCTTACAATTTGTTTACATGTTTCTTTTAGTTAAAGTACCATTTGATTTTCTTACAACTTTAACATCAGATAGTTTTTATTTTATGATCTTGAACTACAAGGCTCTTCCTCGAGGATCATTATGCCCGGTATTAGTCACATCTTGAACACTTTTCTTTAACAATTTCAGAAGTAACGAATCACCAAAGTCAGTTATTTTGGTGAAATCCACTAGAAGAAGAGTAACAATATCTTCAAAAGACCATTTTCATGTCATGAATCGCTACAAGGCTCAAGTGACTCACTCACTAGAATATTGTTGAGTTAAATGTTGTTAGCCTCAACTTTATCTTTTTACCCATATATATATTCTCTATGAGGGTATGGGCTAATATAACGGGTAAATGAATCAGATTTTTCTTGTTTATGTTATCTGAGGAGTGCGAGTCTTTGAATTAGATGTATGCGACTTAATCAAGTTATTCCCGTGACCGTTTCCGACCCTTAAACAAATACAGTAAAATATATATATGCAAGTGAAATTCTTTTTAGAACATACAAAAGGAAGGGAGGATGCGAAGCTACTACGGGAGAAATTCAAGTAGAAGAGGGTTTTTGCTCAATTGTAGAAAGAACTCCGCAATTGTGGCAACTCTAGGCATTCTTATAACACATGGCTATGTTATTTGGAGTCGGTCCTTTCAAAATAGTTATGCATAGCTATGGTTCATTTAGCGTTAACATCGAGCTACATTAACTACAAGTTCTAACAAATACACACAAATTGCAATTGTACACATCGTATCACATCGCAAGGTGTGTAGTATCACATCGAGAATCATTTGATCTATAAGGCGTGTAGTTATTTACATATAAAGAGCAAGTTAATTGGTTCACAAGATTGCTTGTAACTTTTATGTAACTTTAAATAAGTCCTAATAATTTTTTTTCCACAAATAAGCATATTACGGAGTGATATATGGATTTTTCTTTAACACAAGCCAACATAAACATACATAGGACAAATTTTGTCGGCTTGATATCGGCGTGTCTTAATCTATAGTTCTATACATGTTGGAAATATTTACTAATTTTAGATTAATGTTTTGAAAATAAATAAGTGTGGGGTAAATACTTTAGAATTAAAGTAAATGCATAAATATAGCATATTGAGTTGTACACGATTGTATTTGGACGTGTTTTTAAAGAATTCTTTTCTTGGGAATTGTTTTAGAGTGCTTGTTTTATGAAACCGTTACTTGTGGAAAATTGTTTGAATTAATGGTTACCCATCCGCTTATAGTGTTAGAGCACCAAATACGAAACTATAATCTTGGTGTGGTTCATGAACGTTACCACACTATAAAAAGTAAAACATATCCGTCTCAAAATTATTGTCTCTATTTTATTTTGAGATGTCAATTAATAATATTAGTATTCTTTATGTGTTAACCTATCAAAAAAGAGCTTAGTGGGTGGAATAATATTTCATTGGTTGAATAGTGTAGTGATCGCACTTTTTTTTTAAAGTGTGTATATTTTGCTTGATGACAATAATTTTGAGACATAAAAAAAGGCAATTACATATAGGGTCAATGACTTATATTGCTAACGAACTTTCAAAGATTTCTAAATGCCACCAATTTACCTTTTTTTTTTTTTTTAATACCATTATCACTAACAAAACTTTATGTTACCTATAAATGCCACCAATATACGAATTTTATTTTTCACGTCATTAATTTTATCCTACGTGGAAAATCATATTAAAGACCGGAGTGTTTAGGCTAGTTTATACCCATTTCAAAATCTTTTATCATTCTCTTAATCTCAAATCATGAACCATACAAAAATCATCATTCATACACATTAACACAAATTTGCATCTCAAATAAAGAACTCAAATTTCAACAATTCATTAAATCATACACTAAGATCATGAACACAAACTGCTACCATTTAAATCAAACTGCTATGATAAACAGAAACTGCTACCATGAACACAAAATGCTACCATTAAATCATACACCAAGATCTAATCAAGAACTCAAACTGCTATCATTTGACAAACCAAAATACTACCATTTAAAATATATAAAATAGATCAATTTAAACTACAAATTACCAGTTATTGTACCATCAATAATTAAATTCATTAAAATGTCAGAACTACTACTACCATATTAAACTACCAAATACCATGCTTACCAACCACAAAAGTTGTTAATGGAGATCCTAAACCCCTAAACCATCTTCCTCTTGTCTTTCCCATGGCTGCTAGAAGGTGCTCCAAAACCGTTAGGATTTTTAGTCCCAAAGGTCTTGTTCTCAATGGCAATCCAAGTTTTCTTAGCTGCTAGTCCCAAGAAAATATCCTGATTAAATTTCAGTTTGTTAGCCTTTTGAATTGGCATTTGAACTTGCACCGGAAGAGCTAGGATATGAGCTTGAGCTGGGAGTTCCTCTGGAGGTTCAATGGCTTGGATATGATCCACTTCCTCAGTATCAGTACTTGAATCTTCAAATATGTATTCAGAGCTTGAAGAATATTGTTGTAAAGAATGTTGTTGTGGATAATACCAAGCAAGGAGGTCAGGAAGGATTCCTAAAGCAGCAACACTTGATTCTGAACTGTTTGAGTAAGAAGAAATTGGTATGATATCTGCAAATAACAAATGTTAGATCAGTTTTATTGATTCTATTGTTAAACTATATCACAACAAAGAAAAACCTTTTCATGGTTTACCATTGTAGAAGAATCTAGTGTGTTCTCATATTTGGTCCTCTTTTGTGTTATCCCAAACAAGGAAGCAATGTTGCACAAACTAGGCTGCATTTGTAGTCTCATTGGTGGCCAAGCACAAATATGTCTGCTAGGTATTCTCATTGGTGGCATTTGGACCTCTCAGTATACTCATAAACAGTTCAAAAGGCTACATTTATAGTCTCAATGGACGTCTTAGTGTACTCACAAACAGTTCAAAAGGCTGCATTTGTAGTCTCATTGGACCTCTCAGTGTAGTCTCATAGGCTGCATTTGGACCTCTCAGTGTACTTACAAACAGGCAACACAAATAACTAGTTATTGCTAAACACTTAATTAGGCATGAAACAATGGTTCTAGGCAATGCTTTTAGGCACATTACTAGCAACACAAATAAGGTTCTAGGCACATTACTAGACACATTCCAACTACTTTATAAACATTTAGGTTAAACACATAAGAATCATTATGTGTTCAAAAATCAGGGCATGGAAAACAAAAAACAGAGCATACATGACACATAACATAACAACCATTATAAACTACAAAACAACCTCATTTTACATAGAATCAATAACAACCCCACACATCACCATTTACAGATAAAAAAGCTATTACTAATTATTTTACAATCAAACATCAACTCATATATTAAAACATTAAAAAACATACATTTTTTGTTATTTGGATCCATTGTTTGTGTGTGTGTGTTTTTGACAGATGAATGTGTGTGTTGATTAGGGTTTAAGTGATTATTGTGTGTGTTTTTTTTTGTTTTTAAAAATGATTGGGTGGGTGGGTAAAGGATTAACTGGGGATTAATTGTTCCTTTGACTTTTATTTTTGAGTTTATGTTTGACTGCTGACGTGTCGTTAGTGGTAAAAGGAAAAAAAAAAAAAAAAAAAAAAAAGGCTAATGGTGATAACGTGGAGGTGAACATCGGCTATAACCGGTAACATATGAGAAAAATGATGATATTTGAAATAAATTGAAAGTTTTGTTGGTGATAATGGTATTAAAAAAAGTAAATTGGTGGTATTTAGAAATCTGAGAAAGTTCGTTGGCAATATAAGTCATTAACCTTTACATATATATCCACTAAAACTTGTATATTTGCATATATACCAAAAACATGCTTAACTTTTATTGTAAATCATGCATTGAAAACTTGTATTTTAAGAAAATATGTAAATATTTAAGTTTTCGGGGGGTAAACAGGGACGGAGCCAGAAAGAAATATGACCGGGTGCACAAATTTTTTTGAACCGTAATATAATCGAGTTAAAACGTGAATTAAAACGAAGATTTCATTAAAACGATAAATAAATGAACATATTACCTTCTAATTAGTGATTCTACGATCCCCCTTAGCAAAATAACACTTACGTGCACCCATATTTTTAATATTAATAAGTTCTTCTTTCTCTATAGCACACAAGTTAAAGCGCCGTTAAAATAATCATCACCCATCCGATTTCGCAAATCAGTTTAATGAGCTTCATTAAAAAAACATCTTTCAACCGTAGCGGTAGCAACAGGCAAGACTAAAGCCAACTTCAATTAAGCACTACTTGTCATATATATTGTAAGTACGACAACAATAAAAATGCCTCATGACAACACAATTGGGGTGCTATTCATATTCTAATATATTGTTGACTATCACTTAAACTTATTATCCCTATTTATCTTAATAGAAATTGCATAGTTATTCACTTATTCTTATTGCCCTAAGCCCTTATTGATGATGATAGACTATACGAAACCAACAAATTAGTCAAGATTTCATACAAAAAATCAAAACATGAAAACTTTAAAAGACATAATAAACAAATGAAAGGTATATGTTACAACTTACGAACCTGTTTCATCTTTCTGTGTTGGTTAAATTTTGGATTTTGTAAATTGTTAGGATGATGAATAAACTTGTTCCATTAATAAACATATTTCATCTTTGGGTTTTTGTGCTTTAATTTAATAAACTTGTTTTATCTTTAGGCATTTACAAAATTTTATATTTAAAGTATACGAACTAAATAATACTAGAGACACATTTAATGCACCGGGTGCATTTAAGATATATTTAGGTAAAATCGATAATTTTTAAAAAAATTAATACTATATCGAAAAAATCCATGGGGTGCATGTGCACCCGCGGACACCCTCTGACTCCATCCCTGGGGTAAATATGCAATTTCCCTTAAAAAATACATGATAGTGTAATGGAAAAGTTTTAAAACTCTAAGGTTATGACACGTAGATATGACATCACGAGAGATTCATATTCTTAAACTTATTTATTATAGACTGTGGACTGTACCGAATCGAATCGAACCGCCCAGACCGGACCGAATGTATTTCGGTTTGGTCCTCGGTCCATCCTTTTAATCATTTTCGGTCCTTAGTCTGGTTCGGTCTTATGCACAACTGGACATTTTGCTTTGTTTGACCGGACCGATCGAATAATCGGACAGGACTGACCCGGACATGGACAGAACATTTCGGACCGGTGTCTTAAGCCAAATTTGGTGATGTCCGGTTTTGGTTGGTCCGGTCCGATTTTCGGACCGCCAAACATGTGTTATTGTTTGTGGAAAAATCATATGCATGTGTTAAGCATGCTTATAAAACTATACACGGCTTCGTACTCACGATTATTACCAAGCACCGTTTAAAATTATGTTGAATGAATGTGCTATCTGGCCGGCTATAAATACAAAAAAATTGCAACTCTCTCTTAACACATCACCTCTTCCCTTACAAGTTACAACCCAAAAATATAGTAATCACCAAAAAATGGCCGATAAGTGCACTATTCCAGTTATCGATCTACACAACCTGCCCAACAAACTACCCGAACTAATCTCAGCATGTGAAAACTGGGGCTGTTTTAGATTGATAAACCATCATGAAATACTTTCTACAAAGTTGATGCTTGAAATGAAGACAGTTGTACGGTCACTTTTTGATTTACCGGTTGAGATCAAGCGCCGGAATGCTGATGTCATAACCGGAAGTGGTTACATGGCTCCGAGTGCTAAGAATCCGTTGTATGAAGCTCTTGGGTTGTATGATATGGCCAAAAGTGGGGATGTGGAGAGGTTTTGTGACGAGTTGGATGCGACACGCGATCAGAGGTTAGTGTTCGTTGAATTATGTTTCCTAATGTTAACTTTCGTAAAAAACTCTTATTTTCTTGATTGTAACCGGTTGAGAAATATGTGATTTTCATTAGAAAAAAAAAAAAAAAAAAAAAAAAAAAAAAAAAAAAATCTATGTTTTTGTGTGCACTCGGTATGTTTGAGTTCTTGTTCTGCCAATGTTGTCTGTTTTGTGAATGCGCAGTTAAGGTTGATGCCGTTGACTAGTGAGACAAGTCAACGGGCTCTGTTTCATTGTTGTTTTATTACAGTAATAGTTTGATAATTTACTTTAATAGAGATATGAATGAAAATATCATGGTTGTCAGGATCCTGATCCTAGGATCTTACGATTTTACGATACTGCAAAGCAAAAACGATCCGTATCTTACATAGGATCTTTGAAAGCTTAAGATCTTATAGGATCTCGATCTTAACCATAGGATCTTAAGATCTAATCCGATCCGATCCTACTTTTCTCGGATAACAAACTAAAAAACTGCAAATTTCTGGATTATTTTTTTGTAGAATTTAAAAAACAACATGTTAATCTTATTAAACATTTCATAATCATAATTTAGGACAATTATTCGATGGAACATTCATATAATTTTGTGTTTATGATATATAATAATTTGTAAATTTGTATAATATTGCAAAACTATTAAGAAAATGACATTATAGTAGGATCTTAAGATCCCGATCCGATTTTACGATCACGATCTTGCAAAGACGAAAACGATCCTGGGTAGGATCCCGATCTTGAAAACCTTGGAAAATATAGCAATTGCAAGATCCAAGATGCACTAATGAACATTGATCATTGTTATTTAACATGTCTCTTTGTTCTACTTGTATGCATCAGTTATTAATTTTTAATGATTGAAAGCATGTTGTTTACAGTATTATTTACATTTTTTAATTCTGTTCTTTTCTCATGTTCTAACAGAGAGATAATTATGAGATATGCTGAAGCAGTACATGAGCTCTTTATGAGGATAGTAAAGAAATTAGCGGAAGGTTTAGGGGTGAAAAGGGGGGATATAGGATTTGAGAATTGGCCATGTCAATTTCGGATCAATAAGTACAATTTTATCCCTGAAAGTGTTGGTTCCCCTGGTGTACAATTACACACAGATTCCGGTTTTCTCACCATCCTCCAAGACGATGAAAGCGTTGGTGGTTTAGAAGTGATGGACAAAACTGAAAAATTCATCACCGTCAATCCATGGCCCGATACCCTTCTAGTCAACCTTGGTGACATGGCAACGGTGTGCCTTTAAACCACCTTTTTGAGGCTACTATATTTTTTTTGTTTCACTTCTTATTAGCACAATCATCTTCAATGTGCCTATTTTTGCTATAATGGTTTTATCAAAATTGAAGGTGTGGAGCAATGGGAGATTTTGTAATGTGAAGCATAGGGTACAA
>JARVZY010002713.1:0-241418 GCA_030686995.1 Artemisia argyi | reverse complement strand
GTTTAACATCTCGTGTGATACGACGTCATCTCGACTCGTTCGTTTAACATCTCGTGTGATCCCACGTCATCTCGACTCGTTCGTTTAACATCTCGTGTGATACCACATCATCTCAGCTCGTTCGTTTAACATCTCGTGTGATCCCACGTCATCTCGCCTCGTTCGTTTAACATCTCGTGTGATCCCACGTCATCTCGACTCGTTCGTTTAACATCTCGTGTGATACGACGTCATCTCGACTCGTTCGTTTAACATCTCGTGTGATCCCACGTCATCTCGACTCGTTCGTTTAACATCTCATGTGATACGACGTCATCTAGACTCGTTCGTTTAACATCTCGTGTGATCCCACCTCATCTCGACTCGTTCGTTTAACATCTCGTGTGATCCCACGTCATCTCGACTCGTTCGTTTAACATCTCGTGTGATCCCACGTCATCTCGACTCGTTCGTTTAACATCTCGTGTGATACGACGTCATCTCGACTCGTTCGTTTAACATCTCGTGTGATCCCACGTCATCTCGACTCGTTCGTTTAACATCTCGTGTGATACGACGTCATCTCGACTCGTTCGTTTAACATCTCGTGTGATCCCACGTCATCTCGACTCGTTCGTTTAACATCTCGTGTGATACCACATCATCTCAGCTCGTTCGTTTAACATCTCGTGTGATCCCACGTCATCTCGACTCGTTCGTTTAACATCTCGTGTGATCCCACGTCATCTCGACTCGTTCGTTTAACATCTCGTGTGATACGACGTCATCTCGACTCGTTCGTTTAACATCTCGTGTGATCCCACGTCATCTCGACTCGTTCGTTTAACATCTCGTGTGATACGACGTCATCTCGACTCGTTCGTTTAACATCTCGTGTGATCCCACGTCATCTCGACTCGTTCGTTTAACATCTCGTGTGATACGACGTCATCTCGACTCGTTCGTTTAACATCTCGTGTGATCCCACGTCATCTCGACTCGTTCGTTTAACATCTCGTGTGATACGACGTCATCTCGACTCGTTCGTTTAACATCTCGTGTGATCCCACGTCATCTCGACTCGTTCGTTTAACATCTCGTGTGATACGACGTCATCTCGACTCGTTCGTTTAACATCTCGTGTGATCCCACGTCATCTCGACTCGTTCGTTTAACATCTCGTGTGATACGACGTCATCTCGACTCGTTCGTTTAACATCTCGTGTGATCCCACGTCATCTCGACTCGTTCGTTTAACATCTAGTGTGCTCCCACGTCATCTCGACTCGTTCGTTTAACATCGCGTGTGATACGACGTCATCTCGACTCGTTCGCTTAACATCTTGTGTGATACGACGTCATCTCGACTCGTTCGTTTAACATCTCGTGTGATCCCACATCATCTCGACTCGTTCGTTTAACATCTCGTGTGATCCCACGTCATCTCGACTCGTTCGTTTAACATCTCGTGTGATCCCACGTCATCTCGACTCGTTCGTTTAACATCTCGTGTGATCCCACATCATCTCGACTCGTTCGTTTAACATCGCGTGTGATCCCACGTCATCTCGACTCGTTCGTTTAACATCTCGTGTGATCCCACGTCATCTCGACTCGTTCGTTTAACATCTCGTGTGATACGACGTCATCTCGACTCGTTCGTTTAACATCTCGTGTGATCCCACGTCATCTCGACTCGTTCGTTTAACATCTCGTGTGATACGACGTCATCTCGACTCGTTCGTTTAACATCTCGTGTGATCCCACGTCATCTCGACTCGTTCGTTTAACATCTCGTGTGATACGACGTCATCTCGACTCGTTCGTTTAACATCTCGTGTGATCCCACGTCATCTCGACTCGTTCGTTTAACATCTCGTGTGATACCACATCATCTCAGCTCGTTCGTTTAACATCTCGTGTGATCCCACGTCATCTCGACTCGTTCGTTTAACATCTCGTGTGATCCCACGTCATCTCGACTCGTTCGTTTAACATCTCGTGTGATACGACGTCATCTCGACTCGTTCGTTTAACATCTCGTGTGATCCCACGTCATCTCGACTCGTTCGTTTAACATCTCGTGTGATACGACGTCATCTCGACTCGTTCGTTTAACATCTCGTGTGATCCCACGTCATCTCGACTCGTTCGTTTAACATCTCGTGTGATACGACGTCATCTCGACTCGTTCGTTTAACATCTCGTGTGATCCCACGTCATCTCGACTCGTTCGTTTAACATCTCGTGTGATACGACGTCATCTCGACTCGTTCGTTTAACATCTCGTGTGATCCCACGTCATCTCGACTCGTTCGTTTAACATCTCGTGTGATACGACGTCATCTCGACTCGTTCGTTTAACATCTCGTGTGATCCCACGTCATCTCGACTCGTTCGTTTAACATCTCATGTGATACGACGTCATCTCGACTCGTTCGTTTAACATCTCGTGTGATCCCACGTCATCTCGACTCGTTCGTTTAACATCTAGTGTGATCCCACGTCATCTCGACTCGTTCGTTTAACATCGCGTGTGATACGACGTCATCTCGACTCGTTCGTTTAACATCTCGTGTGATCCCACGTCATCTCGACTCGTTCGTTTAACATCTCGTGTGATACGACGTCATCTCGACTCGTTCGTTTAACATCTCGTGTGATCCCACGTCATCTCGACTCGTTCGTTTAACATCTCATGTGATACGACGTCATCTAGACTCGTTCGTTTAACATCTCGTGTGATCCCACCTCATCTCGACTCGTTCGTTTAACATCTCGTGTGATCCCACGTCATCTCGACTCGTTCGTTTAACATCTCGTGTGATCCCACGTCATCTCGACTCGTTCGTTTAACATCTCGTGTGATACGACGTCATCTCGACTCGTTCGTTTAACATCTCGTGTGATCCCACGTCATCTCGACTCGTTCGTTTAACATCTCGTGTGATACGACGTCATCTCGACTCGTTCGTTTAACATCTCGTGTGATCCCACGTCATCTCGACTCGTTCGTTTAACATCTCGTGTGATACGACGTCATCTCGACTCGTTCGTTTAACATCTCGTGTGATCCCACGTCATCTCGACTCGTTCGTTTAACATCTCGTGTGATACCACATCATCTCAGCTCGTTCGTTTAACATCTCGTGTGATCCCACGTCATCTCGACTCGTTCGTTTAACATCTCGTGTGATCCCACGTCATCTCGACTCGTTCGTTTAACATCTCGTGTGATACGACGTCATCTCGACTCGTTCGTTTAACATCTCGTGTGATCCCACGTCATCTCGACTCGTTCGTTTAACATCTCGTGTGATACGACGTCATCTCGACTCGTTCGTTTAACATCTCGTGTGATCCCACGTCATCTCGACTCGTTCGTTTAACATCTCGTGTGATACGACGTCATCTCGACTCGTTCGTTTAACATCTCGTGTGATCCCACGTCATCTCGACTCGTTCGTTTAACATCTCGTGTGATACGACGTCATCTCGACTCGTTCGTTTAACATCTCGTGTGATCCCACGTCATCTCGACTCGTTCGTTTAACATCTCGTGTGATACGACGTCATCTCGACTCGTTCGTTTAACATCTCGTGTGATCCCACGTCATCTCGACTCGTTCGTTTAACATCTCGTGTGATACGACGTCATCTCGACTCGTTCGTTTAACATCTCGTGTGATCCCACGTCATCTCGACTCGTTCGTTTAACATCTAGTGTGCTCCCACGTCATCTCGACTCGTTCGTTTAACATCGCGTGTGATACGACGTCATCTCGACTCGTTCGTTTAACATCTTGTGTGATACGACGTCATCTCGACTCGTTCGTTTAACATCTCGTGTGATCCCACATCATCTCGACTCGTTCGTTTAACATCTCGTGTGATCCCACGTCATCTCGACTCGTTCGTTTAACATCTCGTGTGATCCCACGTCATCTCGACTCGTTCGTTTAACATCTCGTGTGATCCCACATCATCTCGACTCGTTCGTTTAACATCGCGTGTGATCCCACGTCATCTCGACTCGTTCGTTTAACATCTCGTGTGATCCCACGTCATCTCGACTCGTTCGTTTAACATCTCGTGTGATACGACGTCATCTCGACTCGTTCGTTTAACATCTCGTGTGATCCCACGTCATCTCGACTCGTTCGTTTAACATCTCGTGTGATACGACGTCATCTCGACTCGTTCGTTTAACATCTCGTGTGATCCCACGTCATCTCGACTCGTTCGTTTAACATCTCGTGTGATACGACGTCATCTCGACTCGTTCGTTTAACATCTCGTGTGATCCCACGTCATCTCGACTCGTTCGTTTAACATCTCGTGTGATACCACATCATCTCAGCTCGTTCGTTTAACATCTCGTGTGATCCCACGTCATCTCGACTCGTTCGTTTAACATCTCGTGTGATCCCACGTCATCTCGACTCGTTCGTTTAACATCTCGTGTGATACGACGTCATCTCGACTCGTTCGTTTAACATCTCGTGTGATCCCACGTCATCTCGACTCGTTCGTTTAACATCTCGTGTGATACGACGTCATCTCGACTCGTTCGTTTAACATCTCGTGTGATCCCACGTCATCTCGACTCGTTCGTTTAACATCTCGTGTGATACGACGTCATCTCGACTCGTTCGTTTAACATCTCGTGTGATCCCACGTCATCTCGACTCGTTCGTTTAACATCTCGTGTGATACGACGTCATCTCGACTCGTTCGTTTAACATCTCGTGTGATCCCACGTCATCTCGACTCGTTCGTTTAACATCTCGTGTGATACGACGTCATCTCGACTCGTTCGTTTAACATCTCGTGTGATCCCACGTCATCTCGACTCGTTCGTTTAACATCTCATGTGATACGACGTCATCTCGACTCGTTCGTTTAACATCTCGTGTGATCCCACGTCATCTCGACTCGTTCGTTTAACATCTAGTGTGATCCCACGTCATCTCGACTCGTTCGTTTAACATCGCGTGTGATACGACGTCATCTCGACTCGTTCGTTTAACATCTCGTGTGATCCCACGTCATCTCGACTCGTTCGTTTAACATCTCGTGTGATACGACGTCATCTCGACTCGTTCGTTTAACATCTCGTGTGATACGACGTCATCTCGACTCGTTCGTTTAACATCTCGTGTGATCCCACGTCATCTCGACTCGTTAGTTTAACATCTCGTGTGATACGACGTCATCTCGACTCGTTCGTTTAACATCTCGTGTGATCCCACGTCATCTCGACTCGTTCGTTTAACATCTTGTGTGATCCCACGTCATCTCGACTCGTTCGTTTAACATCTCGTGTGATACGACGTCATCTCGACTCGTTCGTTTAACATCTCGTGTGATCCCACGTCATCTCGACTCGTTCGTTTAACATCTCGTGTGATACGACGTCATCTCGACTCGTTCGTTTAACATCTCGTGTGATACGACGTCATCTCGACTCGTTCGTTTAAGATCTCGTGTGATACGACGTCATCTCGACTCGTTCGTTTAACATCTCGTGTGATACGACGTCATCTCGACTCGTTCGTTTAACATCTCGTGTGATCCCACGTCATCTCGACTCGTTCGTTTAACATCTCGTGTGATACGACGTCATCTCGACTCGTTCGTTTAACATCTCGTGTGATCCCACGTCATCTCGACTCGTTCGTTTAACATCTCGTGTGATACGACGTCATCTCGACTCGTTCGTTTAACATCTCGTGTGATCCCACGTCATCTCGACTCGTTCGTTTAACATCTCGTGTGATACGACGTCATCTCGACTCGTTCGTTTAACATCTCGTGTGATCCCACGTCATCTCGACTCGTTCGTTTAACATCTCGTGTGATACGACGTCATCTCGACTCGTTCGTTTAACATCTCGTGTGATCCCACGTCATCTCGACTCGTTCGTTTAACATCTAGTGTGATCCCACGTCATCTCGACTCGTTCGTTTAACATCGCGTGTGATACGACGTCATCTCGACTCGTTCGTTTAACATCTCGTGTGATCCCACGTCATCTCGACTCGTTCGTTTAACATCTCGTGTGATACGACGTCATCTCGACTCGTTCGTTTAACATCTCGTGTGATACGACGTCATCTCGACTCGTTCGTTTAACATCTCGTGTGATCCCACGTCATCTCGACTCGTTAGTTTAACATCTCGTGTGATACGACGTCATCTCGACTCGTTCGTTTAACATCTCGTGTGATCCCACGTCATCTCGACTCATTCGTTTAACATCTTGTGTGATCCCACGTCATCTCGACTCGTTCGTTTAACATCTCGTGTGATACGACGTCATCTCGACTCGTTCGTTTAACATCTCGTGTGATCCCACGTCATCTCGACTCGTTCGTTTAACATCTCGTGTGATACGACGTCATCTCGACTCGTTCGTTTAACATCTCGTGTGATACGACGTCATCTCGACTCGTTCGTTTAAGATCTCGTGTGATACGACGTCATCTCGACTCGTTCGTTTAACATCTTGTGTGATACGACGTCATCTCGACTCGTTCGTTTAACATCTCGTGTGATACGACGTCATCTCGACTCGTTCGTTTAACATCTCGTGTGATCCCACGTCATCTCGACTCGTTCGTTTAACATCTCGTGTGATACGACGTCATCTCGACTCGTTCGTTTAACATCTCGTGTGATACGAGGTCATCTCGACTCATTCGTTTAACATCACGTGTGATACGACGTCATATCGACTCGTTCGTTTAACATCTCGTGTGATACGACGTCATCTCGACTCGTTCGTTTAACATCTTGTGTGATACGACGTCATCTCGACTCGTTCGTTTAACATCTCGTGTGATCCCACATCATCTCGACTCGTTCGTTTAACATCTCGTGTGATCCCACGTCATCTCGACTCGTTCGTTTAACATCTCGTGTGATCCCACGTCATCTCGACTCGTTCGTTTAACATCTCGTGTGATCCCACATCATCTCGACTCGTTCGTTTAACATCGCGTGTGATCCCACGTCATCTCGACTCGTTCGTTTAACATCTCGTGTGATCCCACGTCATCTCGACTCGTTCGTTTAACATCTCGTGTGATACGACGTCATCTCGACTCGTTCGTTTAACATCTCGTGTGATCCCACGTCATCTCGACTCGTTCGTTTAACATCTCGTGTGATACCACATCATCTCAGCTCGTTCGTTTAACATCTCGTGTGATCCCACGTCATCTCGACTCGTTCGTTTAACATCTCGTGTGATCCCACGTCATCTCGACTCGTTCGTTTAACATCTCGTGTGATACGACGTCATCTCGACTCGTTCGTTTAACATCTCGTGTGATCCCACGTCATCTCGACTCGTTCGTTTAACATCTCGTGTGATACGACGTCATCTCGACTCGTTCGTTTAACATCTCGTGTGATCCCACGTCATCTCGACTCGTTCGTTTAACATCTCGTGTGATACGACGTCATCTCGACTCGTTCGTTTAACATCTCGTGTGATCCCACGTCATCTCGACTCGTTCGTTTAACATCTCGTGTGATACGACGTCATCTCGACTCGTTCGTTTAACATCTCGTGTGATCCCACGTCATCTCGACTCGTTCGTTTAACATCTCGTGTGATACGACGTCATCTCGACTCGTTCGTTTAACATCTCGTGTGATCCCACGTCATCTCGACTCGTTCGTTTAACATCTCATGTGATACGACGTCATCTCGACTCGTTCGTTTAACATCTCGTGTGATCCCACGTCATCTCGACTCGTTCGTTTAACATCTAGTGTGATCCCACGTCATCTCGACTCGTTCGTTTAACATCGCGTGTGATACGACGTCATCTCGACTCGTTCGTTTAACATCTCGTGTGATCCCACGTCATCTCGACTCGTTCGTTTAACATCTCGTGTGATACGACGTCATCTCGACTCGTTCGTTTAACATCTCGTGTGATACGACGTCATCTCGACTCGTTCGTTTAACATCTCGTGTGATCCCACGTCATCTCGACTCGTTAGTTTAACATCTCGTGTGATACGACGTCATCTCGACTCGTTCGTTTAACATCTCGTGTGATCCCACGTCATCTCGACTCGTTCGTTTAACATCTTGTGTGATCCCACGTCATCTCGACTCGTTCGTTTAACATCTCGTGTGATACGACGTCATCTCGACTCGTTCGTTTAACATCTCGTGTGATCCCACGTCATCTCGACTCGTTCGTTTAACATCTCGTGTGATACGACGTCATCTCGACTCGTTCGTTTAACATCTCGTGTGATACGACGTCATCTCGACTCGTTCGTTTAAGATCTCGTGTGATACGACGTCATCTCGACTCGTTCGTTTAACATCTCGTGTGATACGACGTCATCTCGACTCGTTCGTTTAACATCTCGTGTGATCCCACGTCATCTCGACTCGTTCGTTTAACATCTCGTGTGATACGACGTCATCTCGACTCGTTCGTTTAACATCTCGTGTGATCCCACGTCATCTCGACTCGTTCGTTTAACATCTCGTGTGATACGACGTCATCTCGACTCGTTCGTTTAACATCTCGTGTGATCCCACGTCATCTCGACTCGTTCGTTTAACATCTCGTGTGATACGACGTCATCTCGACTCGTTCGTTTAACATCTCGTGTGATCCCACGTCATCTCGACTCGTTCGTTTAACATCTCGTGTGATACGACGTCATCTCGACTCGTTCGTTTAACATCTCGTGTGATCCCACGTCATCTCGACTCGTTCGTTTAACATCTAGTGTGATCCCACGTCATCTCGACTCGTTCGTTTAACATCGCGTGTGATACGACGTCATCTCGACTCGTTCGTTTAACATCTCGTGTGATCCCACGTCATCTCGACTCGTTCGTTTAACATCTCGTGTGATACGACGTCATCTCGACTCGTTCGTTTAACATCTCGTGTGATACGACGTCATCTCGACTCGTTCGTTTAACATCTCGTGTGATCCCACGTCATCTCGACTCGTTAGTTTAACATCTCGTGTGATACGACGTCATCTCGACTCGTTCGTTTAACATCTCGTGTGATCCCACGTCATCTCGACTCATTCGTTTAACATCTTGTGTGATCCCACGTCATCTCGACTCGTTCGTTTAACATCTCGTGTGATACGACGTCATCTCGACTCGTTCGTTTAACATCTCGTGTGATCCCACGTCATCTCGACTCGTTCGTTTAACATCTCGTGTGATACGACGTCATCTCGACTCGTTCGTTTAACATCTCGTGTGATACGACGTCATCTCGACTCGTTCGTTTAAGATCTCGTGTGATACGACGTCATCTCGACTCGTTCGTTTAACATCTTGTGTGATACGACGTCATCTCGACTCGTTCGTTTAACATCTCGTGTGATACGACGTCATCTCGACTCGTTCGTTTAACATCTCGTGTGATCCCACGTCATCTCGACTCGTTCGTTTAACATCTCGTGTGATACGACGTCATCTCGACTCGTTCGTTTAACATCTCGTGTGATACGAGGTCATCTCGACTCATTCGTTTAACATCACGTGTGATACGACGTCATATCGACTCGTTCGTTTAACATCTCGTGTGATACGACGTCATCTCGACTCGTTCGTTTAACATCTTGTGTGATACGACGTCATCTCGACTCGTTCGTTTAACATCTCGTGTGATCCCACATCATCTCGACTCGTTCGTTTAACATCTCGTGTGATCCCACGTCATCTCGACTCGTTCGTTTAACATCTCGTGTGATCCCACGTCATCTCGACTCGTTCGTTTAACATCTCGTGTGATCCCACATCATCTCGACTCGTTCGTTTAACATCGCGTGTGATCCCACGTCATCTCGACTCGTTCGTTTAACATCTCGTGTGATCCCACGTCATCTCGACTCGTTCGTTTAACATCTCGTGTGATACGACGTCATCTCGACTCGTTCGTTTAACATCTCGTGTGATCCCACGTCATCTCGACTCGTTCGTTTAACATCTCGTGTGATACCACATCATCTCAGCTCGTTCGTTTAACATCTCGTGTGATCCCACGTCATCTCGACTCGTTCGTTTAACATCTCGTGTGATCCCACGTCATCTCGACTCGTTCGTTTAACATCTCGTGTGATACGACGTCATCTCGACTCGTTCGTTTAACATCTCGTGTGATCCCACGTCATCTCGACTCGTTCGTTTAACATCTCGTGTGATACGACGTCATCTCGACTCGTTCGTTTAACATCTCGTGTGATCCCACGTCATCTCGACTCGTTCGTTTAACATCTCGTGTGATACGACGTCATCTCGACTCGTTCGTTTAACATCTCGTGTGATCCCACGTCATCTCGACTCGTTCGTTTAACATCTCGTGTGATACGACGTCATCTCGACTCGTTCGTTTAACATCTCGTGTGATCCCACGTCATCTCGACTCGTTCGTTTAACATCTCGTGTGATACGACGTCATCTCGACTCGTTCGTTTAACATCTCGTGTGATCCCACGTCATCTCGACTCGTTCGTTTAACATCTCGTGTGATACGACGTCATCTCGACTCGTTCGTTTAACATCTCGTGTGATCCCACGTCATCTCGACTCGTTCGTTTAACATCTAGTGTGATCCCACGTCATCTCGACTCGTTCGTTTAACATCGCGTGTGATACGACGTCATCTCAACTCGTTCGTTTAACATCTCGTGTGATCCCACGTCATCTCGACTCGTTCGTTTAACATCTCGTGTGATACGACGTCATCTCGACTCGTTCGTTTAACATCTCGTGTGATACGACGTCATCTCGACTCGTTCGTTTAACATCTCGTGTGATCCCACGTCATCTCGACTCGTTAGTTTAACATCTCGTGTGATACGACGTCATCTCGACTCGTTCGTTTAACATCTCGTGTGATACGAGGTCATCTCGACTCATTCGTTTAACATCTCGTGTGATACGACGTCATCTCGACTCGTTCGTTTAACATCTCGTGTGATACGACGTCATCTCGACTCGTTCGGTTAACATCTCGTGTGATACGACGTCATCTCGACTCGTTCGTTTAACATCTCGTGTGATCCCACATCATCTCGACTCGTTCGTTTAACATCTCGTGTGATCCCACGTCATCTCGACTCGTTCGTTTAACATCTCGTGTGATCCCACGTCATCTCGACTCGTTCGTTTAACATCTCGTGTGATCCCACCTCATCTCGACTCGTTCGTTTAACATCGCGTGTGATCCCACGTCATCTCGACTCGTTCGTTTAACATCTCGTGTGATCCCACGTCATCTCGACTCGTTCGTTTAACATCTCGTGTGGTACGACGTCATCTCGACTCGTTCGTTTAACATCTCGTGTGATCCCACGTCATCTCGACTCGTTCGTTTAACATCTCGTGTGATACCACCTCATCTCAGCTCGTTCGTTTAACATCTCGTGTGATCCCACGTCATCTCGACTCGTTCGTTTAACATCTCGTGTGATCCCACGTCATCTCGACTCGTTCGTTTAACATCTCGTGTGATACGACGTCATCTCGACTCGTTCGTTTAACATCTCGTGTGATCCCACGTCATCTCGACTCGTTCGTTTAACATCTCGTGTGATACGACGTCATCTCGACTCGTTCGTTTAACATCTCGTGTGATCCCACGTCATCTCGACTCGTTCGTTTAACATCTCGTGTGATACGACGTCATCTCGACTCGTTCGTTTAACATCTCGTGTGATCCCACGTCATCTCGACTCGTTCGTTTAACATCTCGTGTGATACGACGTCATCTCGACTCGTTCGTTTAACATCTCGTGTGATCCCACGTCATCTCGACTCGTTCGTTTAACATCTCGTGTGATACGACGTCATCTCGACTCGTTCGTTTAACATCTCGTGTGATCCCACGTCATCTCGACTCGTTCGTTTAACATCTCGTGTGATACGACGTCATCTCGACTCGTTCGTTTAACATCTCGTGTGATCCCACGTCATCTCGACTCGTTCGTTTAACATCTCGTGTGATACGACGTCATCTCGACTCGTTCGTTTAACACATCTCGTGTGATCCCACGTCATCTCGACTCGTTCGTTTAACATCTCGTGTGATACGACGTCATCTCGACTCGTTCGTTTAACGTCTCGTGTGATACGACGTCATCTCGACTCGTTCGTTTAATATCTCGTGTGATACGACGTCATCTCGACTCGTTCGTTTAACATCTCGTGTGATACGACGTCATCTCGACTCGTTCGTTTAACATCTCGTGTGATACGACGTCATCTCGACTCGTTCGTTTAACATCTCGTGTGATCCCACGTCATCTCGACTCGTTCGTTTAACATCTCGTGTGATACGACGTCATCTCGACTCGTTCGTTTAACATCTCGTGTGATACGAGGTCATCTCGACTCATTCGTTTAACATCTCGTGTGATACGACGTCATCTCGACTCGTTCGTTTAACATCTCGTGTGATACGACGTCATCTCGACTCGTTCGTTTAACATCTCGTGTGATACGACGTCATCTCGACTCGTTCGTTTAACATCTCGTGTGATCCCACATCATCTCGACTCGTTCGTTTAACATCTCGTGTGATCCCACGTCATCTCGACTCGTTCGGTTAACATCTCGTGTGATCCCACGTCATCTCGACTCGTTCGTTTAACATCTCGTGTGATCCCACGTCATCTCGACTCGTTCGTTTAACATCTCGTGTGATACGACGTCATCTCGACTCGTTCGTTTAACATCTCGTGTGATCCCACGTCATCTCGACTCGTTCGTTTAACATCTCGTGTGATACGACGTCATCTCGACTCGTTCGTTTAACATCTCGTGTGATCCCACGTCATCTCGACTCGTTCGTTTAACATCTCGTGTGATACCACATCATCTCAGCTCGTTCGTTTAACATCTCGTGTGATCCCACGTCATCTCGACTCGTTCGTTTAACATCTCGTGTAATCCCACGTCATCTCGACTCGTTCGTTTAACATCTCGTGTGATACGACGTCATCTCGACTCGTTCGTTTAACATCTCGTGTGATCCCACGTCATCTCGACTCGTTCGTTTAACATCTCGTGTGATACGACGTCATCTCGACTCGTTCGTTTAACATCTCGTGTGATCCCACGTCATCTCGACTCGTTCGTTTAACATCTCGTGTGATACGACGTCATCTCGACTCGTTCGTTTAACATCTCGTGTGATACGAGGTCATCTCGACTCATTCGTTTAACATCTCGTGTGATACGACGTCATCTCGACTCGTTCGTTTAACATCTCGTGTGATACGACGTCATCTCGACTCGTTCGGTTAACATCTCGTGTGATACGACGTCATCTCGACTCGTTCGTTTAACATCTCGTGTGATCCCACATCATCTCGACTCGTTCGTTTAACATCTCGTGTGATCCCACGTCATCTCGACTCGTTCGTTTAACATCTCGTGTGATCCCACGTCATCTCGACTCGTTCGTTTAACATCTCGTGTGATCCCACCTCATCTCGACTCGTTCGTTTAACATCGCGTGTGATCCCACGTCATCTCGACTCGTTCGTTTAACATCTCGTGTGATCCCACGTCATCTCGACTCGTTCGTTTAACATCTCGTGTGGTACGACGTCATCTCGACTCGTTCGTTTAACATCTCGTGTGATCCCACGTCATCTCGACTCGTTCGTTTAACATCTCGTGTGATACCACCTCATCTCAGCTCGTTCGTTTAACATCTCGTGTGATCCCACGTCATCTCGACTCGTTCGTTTAACATCTCGTGTGATCCCACGTCATCTCGACTCGTTCGTTTAACATCTCGTGTGATACGACGTCATCTCGACTCGTTCGTTTAACATCTCGTGTGATCCCACGTCATCTCGACTCGTTCGTTTAACATCTCGTGTGATACGACGTCATCTCGACTCGTTCGTTTAACATCTCGTGTGATCCCACGTCATCTCGACTCGTTCGTTTAACATCTCGTGTGATACGACGTCATCTCGACTCGTTCGTTTAACATCTCGTGTGATCCCACGTCATCTCGACTCGTTCGTTTAACATCTCGTGTGATACGACGTCATCTCGACTCGTTCGTTTAACATCTCGTGTGATCCCACGTCATCTCGACTCGTTCGTTTAACATCTCGTGTGATACGACGTCATCTCGACTCGTTCGTTTAACATCTCGTGTGATCCCACGTCATCTCGACTCGTTCGTTTAACATCTCGTGTGATACGACGTCATCTCGACTCGTTCGTTTAACATCTCGTGTGATCCCACGTCATCTCGACTCGTTCGTTTAACATCTCGTGTGATACGACGTCATCTCGACTCGTTCGTTTAACATCTCGTGTGATCCCACGTCATCTCGACTCGTTCGTTTAACATCTCGTGTGATACGACGTCATCTCGACTCGTTCGTTTAACGTCTCGTGTGATACGACGTCATCTCGACTCGTTCGTTTAATATCTCGTGTGATACGACGTCATCTCGACTCGTTCGTTTAACATCTCGTGTGATACGACGTCATCTCGACTCGTTCGTTTAACATCTCGTGTGATACGACGTCATCTCGACTCGTTCGTTTAACATCTCGTGTGATCCCACGTCATCTCGACTCGTTCGTTTAACATCTCGTGTGATACGACGTCATCTCGACTCGTTCGTTTAACATCTCGTGTGATACGAGGTCATCTCGACTCATTCGTTTAACATCTCGTGTGATACGACGTCATCTCGACTCGTTCGTTTAACATCTCGTGTGATACGACGTCATCTCGACTCGTTCGTTTAACATCTCGTGTGATACGACGTCATCTCGACTCGTTCGTTTAACATCTCGTGTGATCCCACATCATCTCGACTCGTTCGTTTAACATCTCGTGTGATCCCACGTCATCTCGACTCGTTCGGTTAACATCTCGTGTGATCCCACGTCATCTCGACTCGTTCGTTTAACATCTCGTGTGATCCCACGTCATCTCGACTCGTTCGTTTAACATCTCGTGTGATACGACGTCATCTCGACTCGTTCGTTTAACATCTCGTGTGATCCCACGTCATCTCGACTCGTTCGTTTAACATCTCGTGTGATACGACGTCATCTCGACTCGTTCGTTTAACATCTCGTGTGATCCCACGTCATCTCGACTCGTTCGTTTAACATCTCGTGTGATACCACATCATCTCAGCTCGTTCGTTTAACATCTCGTGTGATCCCACGTCATCTCGACTCGTTCGTTTAACATCTCGTGTAATCCCACGTCATCTCGACTCGTTCGTTTAACATCTCGTGTGATACGACGTCATCTCGACTCGTTCGTTTAACATCTCGTGTGATCCCACGTCATCTCGACTCGTTCGTTTAACATCTCGTGTGATACGACGTCATCTCGACTCGTTCGTTTAACATCTCGTGTGATCCCACGTCATCTCGACTCGTTCGTTTAACATCTCGTGTGATACGACGTCATCTCGACTCGTTCGTTTAACATCTCGTGTGATCCCACGTCATCTCGACTCGTTCGTTTAACATCTCGTGTGATACGACGTCATCTCGACTCGTTCGTTTAACATCTCGTGTGATACGACGTCATCTCGACTCGTTCGTTTAATATCTCGTGTGATACGACGTCATCTCGACTCGTTCGTTTAACATCTCGTGTGATCCCACGTCATCTCGACTCGTTCGTTTAACATCTCGTGTGATACGACGTCATCTCGACTCGTTCGTTTAACATCTCGTGTGATCCCACGTCATCTCGACTCGTTCGTTTAACATCTCGTGTGATACGACGTCATCTCGACTCGTTCGTTTAACATCTCGTGTGATACGACGTCATCTCGACTCGTTCGTTTAATATCTCGTGTGATACGACGTCATCTCGACTCGTTCGTTTAACATCTCGTGTGATCCCACGTCATCTCGACTCGTTCGTTTAACATCTCGTGTGATACGACGTCATCTCGACTCGTTCGTTTAACATCTCGTGTGATCCCACGTCATCTCGACTCGTTCGTTTAACATCTCGTGTGATACCACATCATCTCGGCTCGTTCGTTTAACATCTCGTGTGATCCCACGTCATCTCGACTCGTTCGTTTAACATCTCGTGTGATCCCACGTCATCTCGACTCGTTCGTTTAACATCTCGTGTGATACGACGTCATCTCGACTCGTTCGTTTAACATCTCGTGTGATCCCACGTCATCTCGACTCGTTCGTTTAACATCTCGTGTGATACGACGTCATCTCGACTCGTTCGTTTAACATCTCGTGTGATCCCACGTCATCTCGACTCGTTCGTTTAACATCTCGTGTGATACGACGTCATCTCGACTCGTTCGTTTAACATCTCGTGTGATCCCACGTCATCTCGACTCGTTCGTTTAACATCTCGTGTGATACGACGTCATCTCGACTCGTTCGTTTAACATCTCGTGTGATACGACGTCATCTCGACTCGTTCGTTTAATATCTCGTGTGATACGACGTCATCTCGACTCGTTCGTTTAACATCTCGTGTGATACGACGTCATCTCGACTCGTTCGTTTAACATCTCGTGTGATACGACGTCATCTCGACTCGTTCGTTTAACATCTCGTGTGATCCCACGTCATCTCGACTCGTTCGTTTAACATCTCGTGTGATACCACATCATCTCGACTCGTTCGTTTAACATCTCGTGTGATCCCACGTCATCTCGACTCGTTCGTTTAACATCTCGTGTGATCCCACGTCATCTCGACTCGTTCGTTTAACATCTCGTGTGATACCACATCATCTCGACTCGTTCGTTTAACATCTCGTGTGATCCCACGTCATCTCGACTCGTTCGTTTAACATCTCGTGTGATCCCACGTCATCTCGACTCGTTCGTTTAACATCTCGTGTGATCCGACGTCATCTCGACTCGTTCGTTTAACATCTCGTGTGATACGACGTCATCTCGACTCGTTCGTTTAACATCTCGTGTGTCGTTTAACATCTCGTGTGATACGACGTCATCTCGACTCGTTCGTTTAACATCTCGTGTGATCCCACGTCATCTCGACTCGTTCGTTTAACATCTCGTGTGATACCACATCATCTCGACTCGTTCGTTTAACATCTCGTGTGATACGACGTCATCTCGACTCGTTCGTTTAACATCTCGTGTGATACCACATCATCTCGACTCGTTCGTTTAACATCTCGTGTGATCCCACGTCATCTCGACTCGTTCGTTTAACATCTCGTGTGATCCCACGTCATCTCGACTCGTTCGTTTAACATCTCGTGTGATACGACGTCATCTCGACTCGTTCGTTTTACATCTCGTGTGATACGACGTCATCTCGACTAGTTCGTTTAACATCTCGTGTGATCCCACGTCATCTCGATTCGTTCGTTTAACATCTCGTGTGATACGACGTCATAAATGATTTAAATTAATTATAAACGATTTAAATAAATCATAAATGATTTAAATTAATTATAAATAATTAAATTTAAATGGTTTAGTAAAAATTTTGCGCACTTTTTGGCGGGGACATGTCCCCGCTAAAAGTTGTTACCAAAAATTTCGTTTTTCCCTCTCAGCATTTACTTTATCCCGCCAAATCTTTTGGCGAAGTGTGAAAACTTTTAGCGGGGACGTGTCCCCGCCAAAAGTATATACTAAAAGACAAAACAATCTTTTAGCGGGGATTTGTCGCCGCGGAAAGTAAACCACAAAATTACCTCTATTATTATCAGATCTGCAATTCTCAATTGTAAAAAAAAAAAAAAATAAAAAAAAAATAAAATAAAAAAAAAATCTTCTGCTCTGATTCTGCTTCTGCTTCTGCTCCACCATCACCATCCACCATCGCAACCCACTACACCACTCCACCACCGCAACCCACTACACCACTCCACCACCGCAACCCACTCTCGCACCACCATCATCTCGACCACAGACGGTCTACATTGTGCCCCATCTCCGCCACCGCAACCCACACTCGCACCACTACACCCCTACCATCTCCACGACCGCAACCCACACTCGCACCACCATCATCTCGATCACAGACAACCATCTAGGGGGTGTTTGTTCGCTGCAGGGGGTGTTTGTTATAAGCCGAGACCACAGACGAGAACCCTAACAGGGGGTGTTTGTTCGCTGCAAAACAGCCCCAACACAGGTGATTGATGCTAAACAGTCAACCTTATATTGACCAAGTCAATGGTCAACAAGGTCAAACTCCTTAGGTCAATGCTCCGGGTAATATAAGGTATCACCAGGTCGTTAAGTCCCGTTGAAGTGTGAATTGTAACTTTAGCGTATTCGTGATCGGGTGATTATTCACAGAAAAGGGTTATGATCAGAATTATTTGGAAATTATTAACAAATATAGCTTAGGAAAGCTACGTGAGTGATTACGAGAATTTAGATTACAAAGATTTGAGCTAAAACCTAAAAACGTACGTTTTAATTAAAAAACGTAGACAGACGATCAAAACAAAAAGTACAACTGATGAACAGGAAGGGTTAAAAGTGTAAAATTAATATTTTTACAATTCTAATAATTAAAGAAAATTTTAAGAAAAATAAAAACTATTTTTACACTATTTAATTATTTATTATTAATTAATTACTAATTATTTATTTATTACTAATTAAACTAATTAGAGTTATTAAAAATACTAAAAAGGCTTAGAAAATTAAGAAATTTTTTATAAATCTAATTAACCATTACAGGAATCCTAAAAAATTATAAAAAGTTAATTTTATGTATTTTTAAACTAATTAACTAATTATTAATCTAATTACTTATTAATTTCTAATTAAACTAATTAAATTATAAAAAATAGAAAATGAACAGTAAAAATTCTAAAAAAATTTATAAAAATGTTTTAACTAAAATAAAAGCTAGAAAAATTATAAAAACTAGGTTATACTATATAAAATCTAATTATGCTATTTAATTGATTAATATTAATTAAAACTAAATTAAACTAAAATTAATTAGAAAAACCACTAAAAGACAAAATAAAAATCTGGAAAAATTTATAAAATTATTTTAACCTAAAATAGAATTTCTAAAAATATAAAAGTGATATATTACTTAGAAATAAATTAAAAAGAAAAATAAATTGATAAATCCTATTAAATAGAAGCTATCACTAATTTTAAAGTTGGTTTTTTGGATTTTTTTCTTTTTCTAAACTAATTATAAACTAAAAATAACTGCTTTTAATGAAAACACTTTTATTTTAACCCATTAAATAAGCACTTGGAGTGCTTATTACTCCCACGGTTGACTTTTGTTGACTGTGGAGGCTTTTTAGCTCAAATGTGAAAGTGTGGGGTCCACAATGATTGATTTTGGTTTCTCTGAGTCCAATGAACAAGAATAAGCAGATATCAAACAACAATGTGGCCTGAATAAGCCAAAAATCTCAAATAAGCACTTGCTTATTGGTTTTCTGAGGCAGTTATGGGACAAGGTTTATGACCAATTTCAGGTGGGGTCCACAGGTCAAAAGGTTAAAGTAAGCTTGGAGCTTGAAAAGCTGCTAGGAGAGCTTCTCAAAATGCCCAAGACCAAAGATTAATCTCAAGTTTTGAGGTTGTTTAGGTCTTGGGAAACTGGCTCAGCAGGCTGAGGTTCAAAATGATACACAGTGATCAAACAAGCTTAGAAGCAAACTCTTATGACCAATCACAAGCATAAACCAGCTTAATTCATTCAAACAGATAGAAACAACAACAAAGACAACAAATATCAACAACAACAACAACAACAAGGTTGATAGCAGAATGGAAACACAATGGCAGTCAACAAAATAAGTAGCAGCTAGGTGAGAACAAGCAAGCTCAAATAAGCTAGTAAGATTACAAGGCTCATGTAGACAGATCAACAATCATAAAAGCAATGAGTAACACAACAAGAATGATAAAAGAACTTAATAATCAATAATTCCAAAAAAATCAAACAAGCTCAATGCATTCAGCAGCAATGGGCAGAATTGGGAGCTTTTAGAGTTAAATAAGCTCACTAAATAAGCACTTGATGGAAAATACTTGGTACATGCAACAAGTTGGTCTATCAGGCTTCTCCAAACAAATAATATCACACAAAAATCTCAACTGATGAACAAGTTGTGGTCTGAGAAAATTGGATTAAAGTGGTGGTGCAGGGGAGGTTGCTTCCCCTGCAGGTTCAAAACAGCTTATGCACAAGCTTAAATAAAATTTGTAAAAATAGAACAAGCATGAGTTTCTGTAGACAAGCTGGTGGTTAATAACCTCAACAATTTTCAAAAGCTAATTCCACCTACAAAAATCATATTAATTCATGCCATAACCGACTTTTTTAGGAAACTAGCAATTTGACTTTTCCACTTTAACCACCCAGTTTGACTTTTTTGAGTTTTAAGCTGATCTAAATCACTTATTATGATGTTACAAGCTTATGTAAAACTATAATAAGCTATATCAACTACTTATGGACAGATTTGCATAATCATCAAACTTAAAATTACCACAGTTAACAAAAAATTGGATCAAAATGTTATTTGACTTTTTTGCTTTTTACCCTACCAATCTAAGGTTGCAAGAGACTGAGTTATGGTCAAGGATGAAATCTAAATGATTTTTACTCACTGAGATACACCATAGGACCCTTAAACAAACAATGCCAAATACTCCTTATGATAGTCAGATTTCAAAGTTTCAAAGCTAAACACAATCCTACTGCATGAAAGCTAAAGATAAAGCTAAACTAATATCTAACAAACATAATTAAACACATATTTAGCATAGAGTATGACTAAGAAACACAGACAACTGAAATGGTAAAGTTCATGAACAAGGTATTCTTACAAGAGGTCCCAAGCCAGGATTTTAGTTTGAACTAGAACCAAGAGCAATTTCCTATGCTCCCATGAGCTCTAAACCAGAACCATCCATGAATTACTCTTCTCCACAGCTTCTTCTTTTCATTTTTTTTTTATTTTTCTTTATTATTTTTGTGTTTTTGAATGAACTGCAACTTGAATTGAAACTGGAATAATTTGAACTAAAACTTATATTAATCAAAGGAGAACAGATTACAATGCTAAGTTTGATTGGAGAATACAAATTACAATACTTGAAATACAACTAAAATTATACTAAAAAATCTAACTCTTAACTCCACTGCTTCTTTCCACTTATATAGCTCCCATTAGGGTTTCTGACTTTCTTTGGACATTTCCCAGCACTCACTTTGAACAATTGGATCACAACTTTTAATCTTGGCCGTTTAAATCTTGGCGCCAAAATTCTCCTTGGCGTTTTCTTTGAATTATTGAAGCCAGGGAGTGGGTTTTTGGAGGGTTGTGTTTGGAGTGGGATGCAAGGGGGAGGGAAGAGTGTGCAGGTGGTGAAAAGAGGCTAGGGGTGTGATGATTGTGTTTGCTGTGTTGCAGGGTGTAGGGAGGTAGGGGGTGATGTGGAGTTGGGTTTGACCGGGTCAAACTGAGGGAGTAATAAGGACGGGGTGTGTTATTTTTTTGTGGAGTGGGCTGAGAGGTGGACTGGGCCAAGGTGGGAGATATAAGGTGGGCTGGAATTTGGTTTGGGTATTAGTAGAAAAAAGGAGTGGTCCGTTTGGTTGTATAACATTTTACACAAGGACCAAAAATGAATTAACACCAATCGTAGGGACTGAAATTGTCATCCTGCCAAAGTATCATAAATGACCATTCTTGCAAAGTTCAAATATCCAATAGCTATTCTTTTTGCAATTTTTGTACTTTAGAAAATTCCCGGGGACTAAAGTTGTAAATTTTCAAACTTGAAGGACTATTTTTGTAAATTTTCAAAAATATTTCCCAGGGACCATAAATGATACTTTGTAAACTCCAAGGGACCAAAGTTGAATTTTCTTTCCAAAAACATTCCCCAGGGACTAGTTCTGTCAATTTCTGAAACTCCAGGGACCTTTAATGCCAATTTTAGATTTTGAGGGATTAATTGTGTAATTTTCTCTAACTTTTTACCCAAGGATCATTTTTTATAATTTTTGACTTTTCCATGCCTTGGGTTGACTTTTCTTTCGTTTTAAACTTCCAGGGACTAGTTTTGCCAAATTTTGAAACTTGAGGGACTGAAACTGCCAATTGTGCAAACTTTGTTCGTTTTTCATTTGTTTTTAAACATTTTGCATCTAAAACATATAAAACACACTTTTTGGGATAAATTGTGTATTTTGATGCATTTTTGGGTGTTTTTGGATGTTTTGGCAGTCCAGATACGATAAAAATGATGAGTGTTTGAGCACTCATCAATCCCTCACACTAAGCTATTGCTAGTCCCTAGCAATCTTTTGAGAAAAACTTGATGTATTTTAAACTCTTTACCAAAAGCCATCACTTCTGGAGTAGCCAGGTGTAAGAACTGTGGCACACCTGATAACCGTGTGATTTTAAGCAAACTACCAGCTGTCAACGGATTTGATTAGTCTTTACCAGGAGCCGTTTGCTCCTGGACTAGCCAGCATCTTGATGGACCTAGTCGACATCTTGGTGAGCTGATTACCAATTATGGATTTTCCACGGCCTTTACCACAAGCTATAATCTTGCGGGCTAGCCAACTCATTTGTTTTTGGGGAGTTGAGGAACCGTACAATTTTGGGCAAATTGCAAGCCGTAAACGGATTTGAGTTGTTTTTACCAAAAGCCGTTTGCTCCTGGACTAGCCAATCCCTTTTGTCGCTTAGACAAGGCGGACTGATTACCACAAAAATTTTGAAATAAAGTGAAAAATTTTTGAAAAATTTGGGCCAAAATGGGGGTACTTAGAAGTATTTTGCGATAAAATTCGCTAGAATTTCCCCCCCCCCCCCACACACTTAGAAATGAATATTGTCCTCAATATTCACAGTCCCAGCTATTATGCCGAATCAATGAACGTAAAAAGATAATATTCGAAGCTAACTGTGGAATTTTGTTTTGTATTTTTCACTTTATTTATCTGTACATACAATCACACATTTTTTTTTTTTTTTTTTTTTTTTTGAACTTATATACATATATACATTTTTCAAATAGCGGGGGGTTGGCCATTCCCCCACACTAGGGTGGTAGAAAGTAGAAAGAAGTTAGAAATACGGGTGAAAACCCATATATGTTGCTAATTTTTGTTCACCGAGTCGCCAGCTTGACTCGATCCCCGAATTTAATTGTCCTTGGGGAAAGTTTGGAGATCCGGGACAACCATGGATGGTATGTCCTCTCCAAAGTAGTGCTTTAGACGATGTCCATTCACTTTGAAATTAGGTCCGTCATTTTGTGATAACTCGACGGTGCCATAAGGATAAACCTTAACGATAGTGAATGGACCAGTCCATCGGGTTTTGAGCTTTCCCGAGAAGATCTTGAGTCTAGAGTTGAAAAGAAGGACTCGATCACCAACGTTGAAAACGCGGTTTTTGATTTTTGAGTCATGAATCTTCTTTGTCTTTTCCTTGTAGATCAAAGAGTTCTCGTAAGCTTGATCACGAAGTTCGTTTAATTCATTGAGTTGAACTTTTCTATGATCACCCGCAGTTTTGAGGTCAAAATTTGCATGCTTGAGAGCCCAATAGGCTTTATGCTCAAGCTCGATCGGAAGATGGCACGCTTTCCCGTACACAAGCTTGTATGGCGTACACCCAATGGGTATTTTATACGCTGTACGGAAAGCCCAAAGTGCATCATCTAATTTATCCGACCAAGATGCACGATTTTCCCCAACGGTTCTTTCCAATATTCTCTTTATGCCTCGATTGGAAACTTCTACTTGTCCACTTGTTTGAGGGTGGTACGCAGTAGAAAGACGGTGAGTTACACCATACTTTTGCATGACTTTATCAAATTTGTCATTGCAGAAATGTGTACCACGATCACTAATTATAGCACGTGGAGTTCCAAATCGAGCAAAGAGAGCTTTCAAAAATTTCACAACTACTCGGGCATCATTTGTGGGTAAAGCTTTCGCTTCAACCCATTTTGACAAATAGTCAACTGCCACGAGTATATACTTGTTTCCATGAGATGAGGGAAATGGCCTCATAAAGTCGATGCCCCAAACATCAAATATTTCACAAACTTGGATTGCATTTTGTGGCATTTCATTCTTTTGTGAAATATTCCCGTGACGTTGACAAGCGTCACAGGATTTGACTAATTCTTGGGCATCCTTGTAAATCGTGGGCCAAAAGAAACCGGAATCAAACACCTTTTTAGCGGTGTAATTTGGATTGTGGTGGCCCCCCGTGGGACCAGCATGGCAAGCCTTAAGAATTTCAGTGGCTTCTTGACCATATACACACCGCCGGATGACTTGATCCACACATATTTTGAACAAGTAGGGGTCGTCCCAAAAGTAATGTTTTACATCTTTGAAAAATTTATTTTTTTGTTGGGACGACATCCCTTTCACAATGAAGTTACCCGCAAGATAGTTTGCAAAATTGGCAAACCAAGGGGTAACAGAATCTCCACGAAAGGTAACCGCATTGAGTGTCTCGAGAGGGAATGTTTCATTAATTTCTTTTCTCTTGAAGACATCTTGATGGGGGTTTTCCAATCGGGAGAGATGATCAGCAGCTAGGTTCTCAGCTCCTTTTTTATCACGAATAATGATATCAAATTCCTGAAGGAGGAGAACCCAACGAAGAAGTCTCGGCTTTGCATCTTGTTTTGCAAAAAGGTACTTCAAAGCCGAGTGATCTGTATACACTATGCTTTTTGTCAAGATCAAATATGACCGGAATTTCTCAAAGGCATACACCACAGCTAATAATTCTTTTTCAGTGGTGGTGTAATGACTTTGAGCCTCAGTCATCGTTTTGCTTGCATAGTGTATAGGCTAAAAGTGTTTAGACCTGCGTTGCCCCAAGACTGCCCCTATAGCATAATCACTAGCATCACACATAAGTTCAAAGGGCAAGTACCAATCGGGGGCAACAAGAATAGGTGCCTCGGTAAGCCTTTTCTTTAATGTTTCAAAGGCTTCGATGCACTCGGGGGAGAAGATAAAAGGAGCATCCTTTTCGAGGAGATGGGTCATAGGCCGAGTGATTTTAGAAAAATCTTGAATAAACCTACGATAGAAACCGGCGTGACCCAAAAAGCTCCTAACAACTTTCACAGTAGTGGGATGAGGCAATTTTGCAATGACGTCCACTTTGGCTCTGTCAACCTCAATCCCGTTTTTTGAAATTTTATGGCCGAGGACAATGCCCTCTTTGACCATAAAGTGACTCTTCTCCCAATTTAGACATAACTTTGTGTCTTCACAACGTTTTAGCATGTTGTCTAAATGGGAGAGGCATGACTGAAACGAATCCCTAATGACCGAAAAATCGTCCATGAAGACCTCCATAGTTTTTCCGATCATGTCGGAAAAAATGGCCATCATACATCTTTGAAACGTGCCCGGGGCATTACATAAGCCAAATGGCATACGTTTATATGCGAAAGTTCCATAGGGGCACGTGAACGTGGTCTTTTCTTGATCTTGCGGATCAATGGGAATCTGAAAGTAACCCGAGAAACCATCGAGGAAGCAATAGTACTCATTCCCCGCTAATCTCTCGAGCATCTGATCCATAAAGGGCAGAGGAAAATGATCCTTACGAGTGGCGTCATTCAATTTACGATAATCAATACAGACGCGCCAACCCGTAACCAAACGAGTTGGAATTAACTCATTCTCCTCATTTGTGACAACGGTAATGCCACCATTTTTTGGAACACAATGAATTGGGCTGACCCAAGGACTGTCCGAGATAGGGTAAATTAATCTGGCATCTAGAAGTTTTAAAACCTCTTGTTTGATAACCTCGTGAATTTTTGGATTCACCCTTCTTTGTTGTTGGACTGCAGGTTTGAAGTCGTCCTCCATTAAAATTTTATGAGTACAGAATTCAGGGTCAATGCCCTTGATGTCGGAGAGACGCCAAGCAATTGCTTGTTTATGAGACTTCAAAACCTTTATAAGAGCAGCATTTTCCTCATCACTTAAGTCTTTGGCAATTATGACGGGTAATTTATCATCACCTTCCAGAAATGCATATTCAAGATGAGGCGGCAAGTCCTTAAGTTCAACCTCGGGAAAGTCATCAGTTTTCTCAACATTTTTGACCTCCTCTTTATGAAGTTGTTGTGGTAGAACAGGAAGGGGAGAGGGATCTTCGTTTAACAATTTTTCAAGTATGAGAATATCCCTCTCGAGGTCGATCTCTTGGTTATCGACTCCATCAGGAATCGAGTCACTTTTGAGAAACGCCTCCATTTCTTCTATGATGAAGTCACTTCCCTCAAACGGAGTGAGGGAAGGAGAAGAATTGGCAATGATGGGGTGAGAAGACTGAGTGAGGTTTTCACTCGAAGAATCATCAATGAAACCTAAAATCTCTTGAGCATACTCCTCAGCAGCAATATCGATGACATCAATTTGATTCACCGACTCACAATCATAATTGGAGGAGTATCTCGAAGTTTGATTTAGGTTGAAGGTTATGGCTTCCGTCCCAACACGTAATGTGATCTCATGCTCAAATACATCGATAAGAGCGCGCCCAGTTCTAAGGAATCCCCGCCCAAGAATGAGAGGGACCCTTGAATCGGCATCAAAGTCAACAATCACAAAATCTGCCAGAAAATGGAACTTCCCCACTTTAACGAATACGTCCTCGGCAATGCCAATGGGACGAGAAATCGAATGATCGGCAAGCTCTAAAGTCATGCACGTGGGGGTAAGTTCGGGGAGAGAGAGTTTCTTCCACACAGAATATGGCATTAGGTTAATGCTAGCACCTAGATCGGCCAAGGCGAAGCAATCAACCATACCCGGGAAAGTACAAGGAATGAGAAATTTCCCGGGATCTCCAAGCTTTTCAGGAAGCTTTTTCAAAAGAACCGCAGAGCAGTTCTCATTCAAAGGAGTTCTTGCCATCTCAAATAATTTTTCTTTATTACTCAACAGATTTTTGATTGTCGATGCAAACTTGGGCATCAAGAGAATAGCATCCGCGAAGCTAATGTCAAAGTGCAAATCTTGAAAGATTTGGAAGAACTTATCCATTTGGTGATTAGCTTTTTCGCGGAGCTTTTGTTCACTGAGACGTGATGGATAGGGAATAGAAGTTTTGGATTTAGGGTTGTCCACTGGAGTTTCTGGTGGTTCAAAGACAACTCCAGGCTTACATCTGGTTTCAGGATTAACCTGAGGTTGGACGTGTGCTGTACTTCGTGGGCTAGGAATTTGCACCTTGTCCTTTGTCACCTCAGGTTCACGATTCACTACCTTTGGAAGAGAGGAAGAAGAGGTAGTAGGAATCGCGGGTTCATCATATGAAGCACCACTTCGTGTTGTGATCGCCTTAGCATCGCCCCTCGGGTTAGCAATCGTGTTGCTCGGTAAAGTAGTACCTGAGCCCAAGGGTCGATCATTTAAAGACTTCTTGATGTCAGAAATCTGGCTGACCAGCAACTTGTTCAACTCTTCTTGGGACTTTATGAATTGTTTCAACAACTCGTCAGATGAAGGCCCGGTTGGAACAATGGCTTGATTCGGATTAGGAATATTTGGAGCTCGATTGTTCGGATTGGGACCTTGATTTTGAAAATTACCCTGATTAGGGTTGTTGTTTCCATGAAAATATCCCTGATTGAAATTACCCTGACCTTGGTTCCGATTAAAGTTTCCTTGATTTTGTTGTTGGAAACCTTGATTTTGGAACCCTTGGTTTTGATTGTGAAAACCGTGACCCTGATTGAAGTTACCTTGGTTTTGATAACCTTGGTTCGCTCTATTTTGATTTTGGCCACGGTTTTGGACATTTTGGTTTTGATTAAAACCAGGAGGTCCAGGATAATGATGTTGAGGACGATAGCTAGGGTCCATAGGAGGGCGATATTGATTGCCTCCTTGATTTTGGGACCCCGCTAAAGCATGAGCTTCGTATGGAGTACCATCAGTAGCTGTGCAATTGTAGTAGGCATGCGGCCCACCACAAGTTACACAGACTTCCACTTTTTTAACCTTAGCAGGTGGAGGATGTTGTGGAAATGAAACTTTCTTTGTTTGGGCGAGAACCAAAGCTTGGATTGCTTCAGTGAGCTTGTCAATCTTAGCATCCGTGCTAGATTGACTCACAGAAGATGAAGTGGAAGGACCCGCATTAATTTGGGAAACAATCGGTTTGCTTCGTGTAGAGCGGACCTTAGACTTGTTTTCTATGATTTGCAAAGCTTCTTTTGTGGTTTTACTCAAAAAGTTACCTCCCGCGGAGGCATTGAGTGAATCCTGATCAGCTTGGCTCACGCCATTGTAAAAAGTATCGAGTTGCATCAACTCAGAGAAACCATGATGTGGACACTTGCGAAGTAATTCTTTGAAACGATCCCACGCTTCACCAAAAGATTCATCGTATTTTTGAGTGAACTTGGTGATTTCGTTCTTAAGACTCGTGGTCTTGGAAGGTGGGAAGAATTCATTCACAAACTTTTTGACAAGATCTTCCCAAGTCTCAATAGATCGTGGAGGTTGTTTTTCAAGCCAAATCCGGGCTTGTCCCTCCAAGGAGAATGGGAAGAGAAGAAGTTTTATTGCTTCACACGGGACATTTTTGTACTTGATGGTCGATGTGATTTTATTGAACCATCGAATATGAGCATGAGGATCGTCCCTCTCAAAACCGTAAAATTGACTTGAGGTTACAAGATTGAGTAACCCGGTTTTGAGCTCAAAACTATCAGCCACGATGGCTGGGACAATAATGGCATCTCCGTAACCCTCGATGGGTGCTTGGAGAAGCTCACACATGGGGCGGTCTTCCGCCATGGTGACAGTGGGTGTGGCAACAGTACGGATCTCAGATCCGACTGTTGGTGCTGAACGTCTACGAGGTCTTCTAGGTTTTCGTACAAGCTCACGTAATGGGCTAGTAGACCTAGAAGAACGAGTGCGCATGCACTAGGAAGAAAAATCAATCAAAACAAAGTCGAGACAAAACCACAGTGAACTTAAACCAATAATCACAAGTGAGTGGCTTCTTTAGAAAAGGTACACCACTCACAAGGATACAAAGGCAAGTTTTAATCTTTTTGGTTTGGGAACTTATTTGTTCACACCCCCAGTTGGCAGGTGTTCTGTCTTGGTTTTCGACGGTTTATTTTTATGTAGAATTATTATTCACAAGAAAAGACGGATGTTTTTGTGTTTTGTGTATGGGTTTAAAAACTTTTGGAAAATATTTTTGGTATCGTTTCGTTTACCAAAATCGTTTCTCTTTAAGAATCACCTTAAAAGAAAACCGAATCAGAAAACGTTATGATCTGTTTTGTTGTTTTTAATTTTTTTTTGGTGTTTTTAACACTTTAGGAAAAGTGTTAATGACGTTTTTGTGTTTTGATTATGAAAATATACACAAGTGGTGGTATTTGTACGGTGAGTGAGGTGAGATAACACTAATCTCAAATAACGCTATAGAAACGCGCACACTTCCCCGGCAGCGGCGCCAAAAGTTGATTGATGCTAAACAGTCAACCTTATATTGACCAAGTCAATGGTCAACAAGGTCAAACTCCTTAGGTCAATGCTCCGGGTAATATAAGGTATCACCAGGTCGTTAAGTCCCGTTGAAGTGTGAATTGTAACTTTAACGTATTCGTGATCGGGTGATTATTCACAGAAAAGGGTTATGATCAGAATTATTTGGAAATTATTAACAAATATAGCTTAGGAAAGCTACGTGAGTGATTACGAGAATTTAGATTACAAAGATTTGAGCTAAAACCTAAAAACGTACGTTTTAATTAAAAAACGTAGGCAGACGATCAAAACAAAAAGTACAACTGATGGACGGGAAGGGTTAAAAGTGTAAAATTAATATTTTTACAATTCTAATAATTAAAGAAAATTTTAAGAAAAATAAAAACTATTTTTACACTATTTAATTATTTATTATTAATTAATTACTAATTATTTATTTATTACTAATTAAACTAATTAGAGTTATTAAAAATACTAAAAAGGCTTAGAAAATTAAGAAATTTTTTATAAATCTAATTAACCATTACAGGAATCCTAAAAAATTATAAAAAGTTAATTTTATGTATTTTTAAACTAATTAACTAATTATTAATCTAATTACTTATTAATTTCTAATTAAACTAATTAAATTATAAAAAATAGAAAATGAACAGTAAAAATTCTAGAAAAATTTATAAAAATGTTTTAACTAAAATAAAAGCTAGAAAAATTATAAAAACTAGGTTATACTATATAAAATCTAATTATGCTATTTAATTGATTAATATTAATTAAAACTAAATTAAACTAAAATTAATTAGAAAAACCACTAAAAGACAAAATAAAAATCTGGAAAAATTTATAAAATTATTTTAACCTAAAATAGAATTTCTAAAAATATAAAAGTGATATATTACTTAGAAATAAATTAAAAAGAAAAAGAAATTGATAAATCCTATTAAATAGAAGCTATCACTAATTTTAAAGTTGGTTGTTTCGATTTTTTTCTTTTTCTAAACTAATTATAAACTAAAAATAACTGCTTTTAATGAAAACACTTTTATTTTAACCCATTAAATAAGCACTTGGAGTGCTTATTACTCCCACGGTTGACTTTTGTTGACTGTGGAGGCTTTTTAGCTCAAATGTGAAAGTGTGGGGTCCACAATGATTGATTTTGGTTTCTCTGAGTCCAATGAACAAGAATAAGCAGATATCAAACAACAATGTGGCCTGAATAAGCCAAAAATCTCAAATAAGCACTTGCTTATTGGTTTTCTGAGGCAGTTATGGGACAAGGTTTATGACCAATTTCAGGTGGGGTCCACAGGTCAAAAGGTTAAAGTAAGCTTGGAGCTTGAAAAGCTGCTAGGAGAGCTTCTCAAAATGCCCAAGACCAAAGATTAATCTCAAGTTTTGAGGTTGTTTAGGTCTTGGGAAACTGGCTCAACAGGCTGAGGTTCAAAATGATACACAGTGATCAAACAAGCTTAGAAGCAAACTCTTATGACCAATCACAAGCATAAACCAGCTTAATTCATTCAAACAGATAGAAACAACAACAAAGACAACAAATATCAACAACAACAACAACAACAAGGTTGATAGCAGAATGGAAACACAATGGCAGTCAACAAAATAAGTAGCAGCTAGGTGAGAACAAGCAAGCTCAAATAAGCTAGTAAGATTACAAGGCTCATGTAGACAGATCAACAATCATAAAAGCAATGAGTAACACAACAAGAATGATAAAAGAACTTAATAATCAATAATTCCAAAAAAATCAAACAAGCTCAATGCATTCAGCAGCAATGGGCAGAATTGGGAGCTTTTAGAGTTAAATAAGCTTACTAAATAAGCACTTGATGGAAAATACTTGGTACATGCAACAAGTTGGTCTATCAGGCTTCTCCAAACAAATAATATCACACAAAAATCTCAACTGATGAACAAGTTGTGGTCTGAGAAAATTGGATTAAAGTGGTGGTGCAGGGGAGGTTGCTTCCCCTGCAGGTTCAAAACAGCTTATGCACAAGCTTAAATAAAATTTGTAAAAATAGAACAAGCATGAGTTTCTGTAGACAAGCTGGTGGTTAATAACCTCAACAATTTTCAAAAGCTAATTCCACCTACAAAAATCATATTAATTCATGCCATAACCGACTTTTTTAGGAAACTAGCAATTTGACTTTTCCACTTTAACCACCCAGTTTGACTTTTTTGAGTTTTAAGCTGATCTAAATCACTTATTATGATGTTACAAGCTTATGTAAAACTATAATAAGCTATATCAACTACTTATGGACAGATTTGCATAATCATCAAACTTAAAATTACCACAGTTAACAAAAAATTGGATCAAAATGTTATTTGACTTTTTTGCTTTTTACCCTACCAATCTAAGGTTGCAAGAGACTGAGTTATGGTCAAGGATGAAATCTAAATGATTTTTACTCACTGAGATACACCATAGGACCCTTAAACAAACAATGCCAAACACTCCTTATGATAGTCAGATTTCAAAGTTTCAAAGCTAAACACAATCCTACTGCATGAAAGCTAAAGATAAAGCTAAACTAATATCTAACAAACATAATTAAACACAGATTTAGCATAGAGTATGACTAAGAAACACAGACAACTGAAATGGTAAAGTTAATGAACAAGGTATTCTTACAAGAGGTCCCAAGCCAGGATTTTAGTTTGAACTAGAACCAAGAGCAATTTCCTATGCTCCCATGAGCTCTAAACCAGAACCATCCATGAATTACTCTTCTCCACAGCTTCTTCTTTTCATTTTTTTTATTTTTCTTTATTATTTTTGTGTTTTTGAATGAACTGCAACTTGAATTGAAACTGGAATAATTTGAACTAAAACTTATATTAATCAAAGGAGAACAGATTACAATGCTAAGTTTGATTGGAGAATACAAATTACAATACTTGAAATACAACTAAAATTATACTAAAAAATCTAACTCTTAACTCCACTGCTTCTCTCCACTTATATAGCTCCCATTAGGGTTTCTGACTTTCTTTGGACATTTCCCAGCACTCACTTTGAACAATTGGATCACAACTTTTAATCTTGGCCGTTTAAATCTTGGCGCCAAAATTCTCCTTGGTGTTTTCTTTGAATTATTGAAGCCAGGGAGTGGGTTTTTGGAGGGTTGTGTTTGGAGTGGGATGCAAGGGGGAGGGAAGAGTGTGCAGGTGGTGAAAAGAGGCTAGGGGTGTGATGATTGTGTTTGCTGTGTTGCAGGGTGTAGGGAGGTAGGGGGTGATGTGGAGTTGGGTTTGACCGGGTCAAACTGAGGGAGTAATAAGGACGGGGTGTGTTATTTTTTTGTGGAGTGGGCTGAGAGGTGGACTGGGCCAAGGTGGGAGATATAAGGTGGGCTGGAATTTGGTTTGGGTATTAGTAGAAAAAAGGTGTGGTCCGTTTGGTTGTATAACATTTTACACAAGGACCAAAAATGAATTAACACCAATCGTAGGGACTGAAATTGTCATCCTGCCAAAGTATCATAAATGACCATTCTTGCAAAGTTCAAATATCCAATAGCTATTCTTTTTGCAATTTTTGTACTTTAGAAAATTCCCGGGGACTAAAGTTGTAAATTTTCAAACTTGAAGGACTATTTTTGTAAATTTTCAAAAATATTTCCCAGGGATCATAAATGATACTTTGTAAACTCCAAGGGACCAAAGTTGAATTTTCTTTCCAAAAACATTCCCCAGGGACTAGTTCTGTCAATTTCTGAAACTCCAGGGACCTTTAATGCCAATTTTGGATTTTGAGGGACTAATTGTGTAATTTTCTCAAACTTTTTACCCAAGGATCATTTTTTATAATTTTTGACTTTTCCATGCCTTGGGTTGACTTTTCTTTCGTTTTAAACTTCCAGAGACTAGTTTTGCCAAATTTTGAAACTTGAGGGACTGAAACTGCCAATTGTGCAAACTTTGTTCGTTTTTCATTTGTTTTTAAACATTTTGCATCTAAAACATATAAGACACACTTTTGGGATAAATTGTGTATTTTGATGCGTTTTTGGGTGTTTTTGGATGTTTTGGCAGTCCAGATACGATAAAAATGATGAGTGTTTGAGCACTCATCAACAGGTATCCAAAAAAAACGGACTAGTTTACTTAATGTTATGATATATAAGCCGAAATTTATAATGTGAATATGTTAGTACTATATGGTATTTGATCGTCTCATATATTGTAAATGATTATAGGACTTTATTGATTAATTTTGGAAAGTCCCCGTCCGAAGTTAATCATCCCATAGAATACCCGTCCGAAATTAATTTATTAGAAATTAATTTCGGAAAGTCCCCTGTTTGGGACTGCTTTTTGAATGTTTTGTCTCATTTAGGATATGAATGCGTATAATTGATTTACTATTTGTGAAAATTTCGACAGTGTTTCCCCTTTACTCCTACGAATATGTCTTTAATGCACATATTTGGGGAGTTGAGGGGAAATGCTGCCGAAATTTTCTCAAATAGTAAATTCAGTTATACGCATTCATATATGAGACGAAACATTCAAAGAGTGGGTTAGGATTGCCTTCCATAGTTGGATTAGGTGAACAAAACGCGCAACTCGTAATTGCATCATTAAAACGCATAACTTGTGAACATGTTTAATTCTATATAATTATTTGTTGCATCATTAAAACGCAGTTATGCCAATTGATAAGAGTTGGGTCTCATTATCTCGTGCTAGCCTCGATTTTTTAAAAGGTTTTAAAGCTTTTTGCGCGTATGCTAAGGACTTTATGGAAAGATGGGGTTATGACTACGGACGCTGTTACAGGCGAAGAATTCTGTATGAAAGCAGCGCTTTTATGGACTATCAATGACTTTCCCGCTCGAAGTAGTTTGTCTGGGTGGAGTGGGCAAGATTACAAGGCATGTCCGACCTGTAATATAGAGACCCCATCTATACGCGTGTTAAGCAAAACCGCTTATGTTGGTCACAGAAGATTCTTAAAAGCCAACAACAGATGGCGGAAGAACAGAAAGGCATTCTATAATCAGCTCGATGATAGACCACCTCCTAAAAAATATACCAGTCATGACATCTTGACTCAACTTGGGAAATTGCCTATACGTATCCCAGGGAAACATCCAAGTTTTGGGGGTGCGAAGAAAAAACGTGATCCTGACCGCGAATTGAATTGGACCAAAGTATCTATTTTCTACGAGCTAAAGTATTGGTCTTTTCTTACACTAAAACACAATTTATATGTCATGCATATCGAAAAAAATGTGTGTGAAAGTGTGTTGGGTACTTTGTTAATGAATGACAAATCAAAAGACACCAACAAGGCAAGACAAGACTTACAAAATTTGAATATTCGTAATGCTTTGTGGCTCGTCAACAAAGGCGGTGGGAAGTGCTCTAAGCCTCATTCCACGTACTCTTTCACAACTGAAGAAAGAAAACTTTTTTGTCAATTCATCAAAGGTACGCGTTTTATTTCAGAATTTATTTGTTCCAATTCAATTCGTGTATTCATTTCGACAACTTATTCTAATATCATGATTTTTTTTCCCAATTGATCAAAGGTGTTAAACTACCCGATGGGTTCGGATCTAACTTCAAGCATAAAGTGACAGACAGTGATAACAACATAACAGGCTTGAAGGCTCATGACTGCCATATAATGATGCAGCGGTTACTTCCTGCTGGAATTCAAAATTACTTGAAGGACCAAACCACCGCAACACCAATAATCGAGCTTCGTTCATTCTTCAAACAAATATGCGCTCGAACTTTGATGGTGGATGACATGTTGAAAGCTAAAGAACAGCTTATCAATATTTTGTGCAGTTTCGAGCAAATCTATCCTCCAGCTTTTTTTGACATTATGATTCACTTGGTTATTCATTTACCCGAAGAGGCTATTCAAGGCGGACCTGTTTACATGAGGTGGATGTATCCATTTGAAAGGTACATGAAAAAGCTCAAAAATTATGTCAGAAATAAAGCTAAGCCTGAAGGATCAATAGCGGAGGGTTATATTGCTGATGAAGCATTAACTTTCTGTTCGCATTATTTTCGGGGTGTTGAGACGAGATTTAATCGTCCTGACCGGAATGAGGACGGTCCAAGCCCAACAAGTCGATTTCAAGTGTTTCGATCAGCCTGTAAACTGAATGGTAAACAATCATTAATTCGGCTTGAACCGGACGCAATGCAGAAAGTAGTATGGTATGTACTACACAACAGTGATGAAATCGACCCGTACATGAATGAGTACAAGAGGTACACGTTTTATTTCAAAATTTTGTTTTACGTAAGTTATTATTCGACGACTTATTCTAATATCATGAACATTTACAGGGAATTTCCTGGCAATGACATACAAGAAGGATTTCCTCCCTGGTTTGGGAACAAGGTAGACTTGTTGTATGTAAAACCCTGTAAAAATAACGACTATTACTCATCTATATCTATTCTTAACTTTTTTTTCTTAGATTCGTGAATTGAAAGTAAAGGACGACCCAAGTTGTACTTCCGAGTTGTTCGCTTTGGCTTGTGGACCATCATGTGCTGCATTCTCAGCCAACTCTTGCACAGTGAACGGTGTGAAGTTTATCGTACACGACCGTGATTTACGTCGTTCAACCCAAAACAGCGGAATTTCAACTCCTAATCCTAGCGGAGGAATGTATTATGGCCAGCTTGAAGAAATAATCGAGCTTGAATATATTCCGTTCAAGGTTGTGTTGTTCAAAGTTAAATGGTTCGACACTAATAACAATGGTCGCATAAAACGTTGTACCTATAGAAACAACATTACACAAATTATGACAGATCGTGTATTGTTTGAAAGTGAACCATACATTCTTGCAACACAAGCAACACAAGTCTTTTACCTTGATTTCCCGGGTAAACGTGGTAATGTCAAGGCCGTCCAAGATTCTTATCATCGAAAGATTTGGAACCCGGATATCATCGTGGTAGAAGACAATCAGGATGTTGTACATGACAACACATCATCACATGTCACACTCTCTGCTGAGTTGGATACATTGAATTATGACACCATAAATAGAGATGTTGAGCCAGCGGAAGTTGAGGCACCACCACAACCAATTACCACTTATGTCGACGACGACGAAGATAATATTGATTATGATGACCACGTTCCTCATGATTTAGCATCTGATGGTGAAGATTACGTCGATCGTGAAGATGAAGCTGACACTAATAATGAGGGTTTTTATCTTAGTGATGAGGGAGATTGATCTCAAATTGTAATTTGTTAAATGACACTTATTTGAATGAAATTGTTATCGAGTGGTTAAATGTGTTTATTTATTATTTAATTATTTATTATTATTATTTTTTTGTATAAATTGTTATTTATTTCAATGTGTGTGTATATGCGTATATGTGTATATGTGTTTATTCACTAATTATATTTTCTTGTACTAGTACGTTTACAGATGGCAGAGCTAGCGACGACATCGGGATCCCAGGAGGCTTCACCATCACCAGATGAGTCTACAGGTACCCCGGAGGAGGGGAGTGGGGCTAGTGGGGGGACTCACGAGTAGCGTATGGGTTGATTTATATTTGTTTTGGGTTATGGACAAATGTTTGGATAGTTTCATGGATTATTATGTGTTTATGTGTTAGGATTCCCGCTACATTGTTCCCACGTATAGTTTTGTAGCATATAGCGGATAGCTAGCTTATGTAGTGATCATGTGATAACGGTTTTTGAACCGTATTTTGCGAATTTGGATACAAACACATGATTATGTTAATTTTTAAGAAATTTGGATATGTATCATATTATGTTGGCGAATTTGTGATTTGAGTGTCTTGTGGTATTGTAATTAGGTTATATACAGGTTCTGGATTTGTAGTGATAGTGTAGATTTTTTCCGGAAAAATTCCGGAAAAAATCTGGAAATTACCCATTTTGCAGCAATTTGCTGCAAAATGGGTCAGACACTTTTCGCGGGGACATGTCCCCGCCAAAAGGCTGTTGTATTAATAGTGAGAACAACTTTCAACGGGGACATGTCCCCGCCAAAAAGATAACATAAGACTTGGAAAATACTTTCAGCGGGGACGTGTCCCCGCCAAAAGATTGCATAAAAACTTGGAAAATACTTTCAGCGGGGGATGCGTCCCCGCCAAAAGTTTGCATCAGTTACTTGGAAAATTACTTTCAGCGGGGACATGTCCCCGCCAAAAGGTTTGCCACGCTGGCAAGTTTGACCTGACCAATATTGTCCACGCTGGCAGCGTGGGTCCCACGTGTCACCGCCAAAAGAGTGGCACGTCGCCGCCGAAAGTTTACAGCGTGGGGCTTTGCCCGAGGCACTTTCGGCGGGGACATGTCCCCGCCGAAAGGTTTGGGCGGGGAGAAGTCCCCGCTGAAAGCCGGTGAATGTCCCCGCTAAAAGCGGTGAATGTTGTAGTGTTTCCAGTCACATTTTATTGAAGCTTCGTATAAAGGGACACCAATCTTGAGGTAATTTGATCTTACTGTATTAGTTCCAATGCAAATAGTTAGTTATTAGTCGGTATGATCTATTCATATCAGAATATTATTTTCACTAAGTTAAAGCATTGATACTATTGCACAAGTTAACTTTGATTAAGGTTGTTCTAACTTGTGCAAACGACCGTCAGATGCCTATTTGTGAGACGCATACATTTCTCACAAGAGGTCTAGGATTTAAATGTCACAATGATAAAAAATGTATACATTTGTGGTGGTCAGGAAAAGGGTCAAAAATGATCACGAGAATAACTTGGTTAGACGCATATATCTTAGTCAAAAATTCACCCTCCCGAATAATGTGAAAAAAACCTTAATTGTTTACCCGTTTTATTCTAAATTGTACATGCCTACTTGCCTAAGAGTATTTAATGAACATATTTATTTCTCTATTATTTTGATACTAGAACGGTACCCGCGCAATGCGACGGCAGGTACCGTGTGATTATATTTTGCGTTATTTGGTTACGCATTTAGTTGTTTTCATTCTTTATAAGTACAGATATTAGAGATTGTTAAGCCAAATAATTTTAGTTTGAACAACCAACCGCTTCCTAACAAACTTCCTAACCAATTTGCATCCTAACAAATTAATTTTGAAATCTTTCCACAATAAGCAAGAAAAAAGTCTGAATTTAAGTCTTTCTAATTATATAATAGTCCCAAATGCATTATATTGTAGTATAGATAAAACTAAAATAAACTTGATAAATATCACAAATTAAAACAAAATAAGCATTACGTCTTCTATTCTATCCTCCGTTCTAATTTTAATGTCCGCATTTTTATATCTTATTGCCCCAAATTAATTGTACATTGTTAACAATAGATTAGGAAATTTGGTCGAGTTTATCATGTTATAACTTGAAATGATATTACAAAATTTATGGAAAACACATAATTATTAGAAAAATTACATGTGTCGTCCATGCGGTTCACTTAAAATCATACTCGTCATTTGATTTTGATAACGCAAATAATCTCTAATTTTCAAACTATTGGTATTGACCATCCCTATTTTGAAGTAAATTACAAATTTCGTCCGTGTGATTGACAACTGTTTTTACCTTTCTTCCTTAAACTTTAATAGATACATTGCTCGTTCCTATAGTTGTCCATTTCTAACTAGGAAGCACGGACACACCTAAAAACTCGGAGTGGCAGTGTCGGACACGTGTCGGACACGGACACGGCTCGGACACGTGTCCGACACGCATGTGCCGTGTCCCACGTGCGATTTGATATGGACTCGTTTTTGGACACGGGGAGGACACGGATAGGACTCGTTTTTGGACACGGATGGGTCAACACAGGACACGGATTATCTTTTTTTTTTTTTTTTTTTTTACTTACTGAAAAAAATTACCATAAAAATATACATCTTCTCTCTCCTCGTGACCCAAGAGCAAATTTCACAGATCCCTCTTTCTCTTTCTTCGATCTATCTCTTCATCATCTCTCTAATTGAGATATATATCAGGTATTTAATTCTAATCTCTTTTCTCTAATTTGAATCTCTTTTTCTCTTCAATCTTCACATCTCTCTAATTGAGGAATTAGGGTTTCAAATTTTGATTTAGAAATTAGGGTTTCGAATTTTGATTTAGGAATTAGGGATTTTGATTGAGGAATGATTGAATGAAGTATTGAGGGTCTATGATTGAATATGAAATTCAGAACAACATATGTTCCATACTTCCATTATTTTTTTTAACTGTTGAGTGTTGAATCTTTATTGATTGATAGTTGTTTTGTTTCATTAGATTGTAAAGTGTAAACACTAAACAATGAGCACCAAATCCGCCGAGGAAGATTGTAATAATAGTAAGCCTCCTCTTTGGAAGTATGTTACTGTGGAAGGGAAGATTAGTGGAGGAGGAAATGTGCGGTTTACATGTAACTATTGCAGTAAATCATTTACGGGTTCTTATTTTCGTGTAAAAAGTCATTTACTAAAGATTGGTGGTACCGGAATTGCGAAATGTTTTAAGGTATCTTCTAATGACTTGGTTAATATGCAAAGAGAACAAGGAGAGTTTGAAGCGAGGGCGACTAAAGTCTTACCTAAACAAGTACCACTTCCAACATCTAATAGTCGAACTAATTCTTTTTCGTCATCAGCTTCTACGGGACCTTCAATGGGAACTCGCCTTCAAGGTAATGATAATCTCCCATTAAAAAGAAAGAAGGTAACAGGTGACACCCCTCTTGAGATGGCTTTCAATGTACAAGCTCGACAAGATTTAGATTCTGAGATTGCAAGAATGTTCTATTCATCGGGTTTGGCATTTTCTCTTGCCAAAAATCCATACTACATTCGCTCATACACTAGAGCCGCAAATAGCAAACATCTTGCTGGTTATGTTCCTCCAGGTTATAATGCTTTGAGAACCTCACTTTTAGCAAAGGAAAGACGACACATTGAAGGGTTGCTTGAACCTCTTAAGACGGCTTGGAAGGAAAAAGGTGTGAGCATTGTTAGTGATGGGTGGACAGATGCTCAAAGAAGGCCATTGATTAATTTTATGGCGGCTAGTGAAGGTTGCCCAATGTTCTTATCAGCGGTCAATTGTGAGGGTGAATACAAAGATAAGTACTTCATTTGCAACTTACTTAAAGAAGTTATTTTATCAGTTGGCCCTCAAAATGTAGTTCAAGTGATTACAGACAATGCACCCGTGTGTAGGAGTGCGGGGTTGTTAATTGAAAACCAGTTTCCTCATATTTTTTGGACTCCGTGTGTGGTGCATACACTGAATCTTGCGTTGAAAAATATTTGTGCCGCAAAGAATACACAAGCCAATGCAGAAACTTATGAAGAGTGTAGTTGGATTACAGAGGTTATTGGAGATGTAATGTCTATTAAGAACTTCATTGTGAATCATTCCATGCGATTGTCAATGTTTAATGCTAATTCACAGTTGAAGTTACTTTCGGTTGCAGAGACTCGTTTTGCTTCTAGCATTATCATGCTTAAAAGTTTTAAGCTCATTAAGCAAGGGCTTTTGAATATGGTAGTTAGCCCAAATTGGGCAAACTACAGGGAGGATGATGTTCAAAAAGCATCTTTTGTCAAGGAGAAGGTTTTGAACGATTTGTGGTGGGATAATATTGATTACATTATTGCGTTCACAGAGCCTATATATGAGATGTTAAGGAAGGCGGATACCGATAAACCATGTCTTCACTTGGTGTATGATTGGTGGGATTCTATGATAGAGAATGTGAAAGTGGTTATCTATCGCCATGAAGGAAAGAAAGAAGAAGAAGTTTCTCCTTTTTACTCTATTGTGCACAATATACTAGTGGATCGTTGGGCTAAAAGCAACACACCTCTTCATTGTTTGGCTCACTCTTTGAATCCTAGGTATTATAGTGAGGAATGGCTTAAAGAGTCTCCTAATCGGCTTCCCCCACATAGGGATAGAGAGATTTCTGATGATTCCTTCTGAAGTTGAGCGTAAAGTAATCGCCACGGAGTTTGCCAAATTCTCGGGAGCTGTGAGAGAGTTTGCATGTACTGATTCGATTAGTAATCGCGGAGATATGGATCCCGATTTGTGGTGGATCACATATGGATCTTCAACACCAATGCTTCAAAATTTAGCATTAAAATTACTTGGGCAACCTTGTTCATCTTCATGTTGTGAGAGAAATTGGAGTACATATTCTTTCATAAACTCTTTGCTTAGGAACAAGATTACACCCCAAAGAGGCGAAGACTTAGTTTTTGTGCATTCAAATCTTCGTCTTCTATCAAGGCAATCTCCCGAATACACAAAAGGTGAGAGTAGCATGTGGGATTTGGGAGGTGATGGGTTTGACTCTTTAGATGATGTTGGGATACTTGGAATGGCCGACCTTTCTCTTGATGAGCCGGAAATGGAAGCCATGTTATTCGCAGGCGATGATACAATTGATGTTGATGATGAAGATCTCGCTAGCTAGTTGGCTATGAAACCATGTTTTTAATATTTTGCTTTGTTATGACTTATGACTTATGAATTAACACTTTGCAATTAATGTACTCTTAAATTTCGCTATGAAACATGGTACTTCATTTGATTTTAATGTTTTATATATATATATATATATATATATATTCCCGTGTCCATGCCGTGTCGTGTCCTATATTTTTTGATTTTGCCGTATCGGCGTGTCCGTGTCCGTGTCCGTGTCCGTGCAACCTAGATTTCTAACAGATCAGTTCTTTGATCGTTAATTTTTTTAGAAAGAGCCGTTAAACGAGGCATGTGTTTCATGTGATAGGTTGTTTAGTCAGTATACACCTAATCATTTAACCTTTTAATTATTCTTGATTTTTTTTTTTTTTTAGTAGGACCTTGTAAACATCTTGACAAAGCTAATCCCACCTTCCCCCATTGCACAATCAAACATCTTTAACCTTTTAATTATTCTTGATTTATTTATTTATTTTAATTTATGTTGAAAAATATTCACATGTCCATCATTATACTGTACATCCACTTTTTCATTAATTTTTTTTAAAAGCTTGTACCGATCAACAACACTAGCTGATATGATTTTAATTGTCTTCGCATCTACAACCACTTCATCTTAAAAAGGTGTAACCCATTTCTTCTCAAATCACCAAGACCACCATCACTCTCCAAAACCCATTTCTCAAACCGCTCCAAAACCCATTTCTCAAACTTTAATGAGAAAAGGTGAAAAAATTTGTAAACTATAAGACGAAATTTGTAATTTACTCTTATTTTCGAAGATAGGAACTATTCGTATAATAAAAATTAGGACTAAGCATGTAATAAAAAAAATTATAGATTATTATACAATTAACCCTATTTTTTTCAGTAAATAAGCAAGACAATTTGTATATTTTCGAAATTGAATTATGGTTTGAAAAATGCAAGTGACATCTTTGTGGGAAAAACTAAGATCTGATTTTGTCTTTCCCTAAACTGAAATTACTAAAATACTCTCATCATCTTACTTCTTTAATAGGCAAGACAAATGGGTATATTAGTAATTTCAATTTAGGAAATGACGAAATTGGATCCAAGATTTCCTCAAAATGATGCCGCTTGCATTTTTCGAACCATATAGACGCAATTTGACCAAACTAAAAGGATGATTTTTGCAATTTATTCTTATTTTTTAATAATATGGACAATTGAGTCAACTAGTTTGAAAATTAAGTATGACTTATGTAAATAAAAGCGAATAAATATGTATGACGAGTATATTTGTAAGTAAACTACAAGGAGAAAATATGTGGTTTTTCTAAGAATTTATGTTTTTTTCTTAACAAAGTAGTTTTGTTTAAGGACAATTACGGGGAAAAGTAATATATATTACTTCCTCCGTCCCTTAATTATAGTCCACCGTTGACTTTTAAAGTCTTTAGTTTTCAACTTTGACCTTAAATATTTTTATTTGTGTTATATATTACTTGATGCAAAATATATGAATGGATTGAGTTTTGAATGTATTTTCCATTGGTATAATTTTTATCAAGTATTATATAACACAAATAAAAATATATAATGTCAAAGTTGTCAAATGAAGACTTAAAAAGTCAACAGTGAACTATAATTATGAGATGGAGGTAGTAACTAACATGCAATATATATTGTAATTTAACTCCAATAATCAGTCATTCCAACCATGTGTCGTCATGAAAGAAATTGAAAAAAACCCTTTCTAACAAACTAAAATAATTCTTATGACTAACGAATATGTCCAATAATACCATCTAAAATAATTCTTAGTTATGACTAACGAATATGTCCAATAATACCCATCTAGCTGGAAAGATGGCAAGAGTAACAGTAGGTGAATTAGAAAAAGATAAATTTACAAAAACACGTCTTAAATCAAGATATCAAATCCAGATCACTTTGGGTTGACCAATCAATTCCGATCCTATTAATCCGTTTAGAATCAAAACCAACATTTTAAATTTATCAAAACTGAAATTCAGTTCTATCTCTGGGTAGGCTTTCTAAGGATTCAAATATGCATCTTGCCATCTTCATGTGCTATTTCAAAAAGAAATGAAATATCATTACGTTGCAAACTTTCCTAATATTCTTGGTTTAAATATTTTTTAGTAAACGTAACGACGGTACTCCGGCAAGTAATACAACCAAAGAAGACTAGAGGAAATAAAAACTGATAATGAATTAATTGTCTTGTTAAACAGCAGTGGAGGAATAAAGGATTGATATATATAGAAACAATTACCTTTAATTAGATCTTGAAGAGGTAGATTCGGTGGTAGTGGCTTTGACTTAGCTTGCGACTCATGTTCATGAGGATGGTTCGAGGGATCCTGCGGGATTTCTTGCGACATCTGCACAGTGGTTAATAATAGTACGTATTAATACTAATAAATGTTTTCATATCCACTATATATGACTCGACTAATGAATCTAACTGCTAATGAATACCTTTGCTTAAGTGGGAGATTAATGTGTGTATGAATGAAAGCTGAAATGTCTTGAGATGTGAGTGATCAGGATATTATATTATTTTAATGCATTATTGCATTCTATCATTTATATGCGATCAATATATATCGAATAGGGTAAATTACACCGATTGTCCCTGAACTTCACCCGTTTCGTACGGAGTCCCTGAACTTGCAAAACGGTGCACATTTGGTCCCTAGAGCCCCGCTATGGCTAACAAGCATTATCTTTTCTCGTTAGTTGACTTGTCAACCGGATATTTTCGTATTTTCACATTTTTTTGGAGCGTTTGGACCCTCAAACACACCTTCTTCAACCTCTTCACCACCACCACTGCCACCACATCACTACCACCACCCATTAACCACAATTATCAACCATTATACGTTTCTTCATAATTGGAAGTTGAATGACAACATAGCATAAAAAACAGTATATGACATTTTTGGAACCACTATGGGTATTGGAATCGGAATTGGTTTTTCTAAACCCACAATTTCTGAAATGAAGGTCGTTCCTCCAATCCCATATCCGCTAGCATAATGTCTGGATTTGTGTGTTAAATTGGTTATATGATAAACTTTGATTTAACAACTACGATACAAGTCTTTAGTGCTCGGACACAATGCTTGATTACAAGACTTTTTTTTGGGTAAAGGGGTTTTTTTACCCTAGAAAAAAATGCTTGATTACAAGACTTAAATAATGAATTTTGATTAATGAGTAAGCTTGTTAAAGTTGCCTATTTACCTCGTCAATTTTGATGAGACATCCAAACGCTACTTTCTACAATTTCAAACAAAATAAACACACGTGAACACTATTTTCTGCAGTTCATTTTCTCATAGCAGTTTATCTGATTATGATTATTAAACAGAATCCAGTCACCTGTCGATATGTGTGTTCTCATTGATCTTTTTCTTATTTTCGTTTATCTCTCTTGCGGATTATTTGGTATCTGAATTTGGATTTGGTTTCTTCGATGATCTTGAGATTATAATCTTTCATTCTAGCTTTCACCCACCATCACCATCATGACTATAGTCGAACACATACAAGATTCGGTGAGATCCTGGCGGCGGCGCAAGTGAACGTGAAGCGACGACACAAGTCAGATCCGTAATGAGATTGATCACTGATGTAATGTGTGTGTTTGTCAATGTGTATATGTATTTTGTGTGTGATGGGGAAAGATTTGTTATAGTGTCAATGTGTATAAATGATGATCGATGGTGCTCTTTTTTTTATTTATCAACATTTGTGTTTTGATTGTAGTGTAATATACTTTTTTTTGCAATGTCATATATTTTTATGCTATGTTGTCATTTCAACTTCTAATTATGAAGAAACATAAAATGGTTGATAATTGCGGTTAATGGGTGGTGGTAGTAATGGTGGTGGCAGTGGTGGTGGTGAAGAGGTTGAAGAAGGTGTGTTTGAGGGACCAAATGCACCAAAAAAATGTGAAAAAACGAAAATATCTAGTTGACAAGTCAACTAACGAGGAAAGATAACGCTTGTTAGCCATAACGGGGCTCTAGGGACCAAATGTGCACCGTTCTGCAAGTTCAGGGACTCCGTATGGAACAAAATCGAAATGGGGGACCAATCATGAAAACGGGATGAAGTTCAGGAACGATCGGTGTAATTTACCCAATTGAATTAGTCAACTTCAACGTAAGGTTCGTTTGGTAGAACATAATGAAATATTAAGTGAATGGAATAAACGACGTAATGGAATAAATGATCTAGTGTAATGATTCACTGTCGTTATTAATAATGATTGGTTGGTATGATAAACTTTTATGTAATTTTGATTCTATTACAAAATGATGAAAAAAAAATGCCCCTAAGGAATGAAAATGATAGTTTTGGTATAATGGTTCATTCCGTGTAATAAATCATTACATTGTATAATTGTATACAAACAATATTTTTTCATTTAATTTTAATAATTCTTTACATTCTCACTTTAATTACAAATACCAAACACTCCGTTTTAGAAAATTACTTACTTAGTTACTCATAATTTAATTGACGAGACTTGTTCCACACTATATACACTTTCTTACTCAAGTGCTTCAAGGGTTAGGACTCTATGAAAAATCAAAAGAGTTTAGAAAGTATAAAAAGTCATCACATTGTGCAAAATGTCTTTTCGTTTTACTTTGGTCAGCTATTTTTTGCTATAATTAACTTTCTTTCATTTTTCTTTATTTATCATTTTACATTTGTTATATAATTTTTTTCATCAAATTTAAACTTTAATATACAATTTTTTTGAAAAAGAATATTAATTTTTTTTTTTTTTTTTTTTTTTTTTTTTTTTTTTTTTTTTTTTTTATGTTTCTAAATATATGATGGACACAATTTATATTTGATAATCAACGACAACTATATTATTAATGAATAACGCATATGATAAACATCTCTTTTTTATTTATGAACAACGCTAACAAATTTTTTATTGATGAACAATCATTTTTATTAGTGAACAACTCTCTTTATTGATTAACAAAGCTTATGATGAAATGAGCAACTCTTTTATTGACAAACAACTATTTTTATTGATGAACAACACCCATGATGAGCAAATAATGATGAAAGACTTTTCTTTCTAGATGAATTCGGGTAGTCATGGAAGCTCAAAATAGATGAAAGACATGGTGTATTATAAAATAAGAGAGAGAGAGAGAGAGAGAGAGAGAGAGAGAGAGAGAGAGAGAGAGAGAGAGAGAGAGAGATTCTCTCATGTTCCTTTTGAACATGAGGGTCTTGGCAACCCTTCACTCACCTAACAACTCATCACTCACTTCTAACCAATCCCCTTATGCCATATCATTCACCCACTTTTTGATCACTCACCCATATTTTTGGCATCCGATCACTCACTACATCCCTTCACTCACTTCATTTTTTTTTTTAATTCCATTAAAATTTAAAAAACATTACATAATATAACTAAAAAAACATTAAATAACATTAAATAATACTAAAATACTAAATTTCATAATACTAAAAAACTAAATTTCATTGTCTTCATCGTTCACAACTTCCTCAATCGCGTTAATAAAAACCTCGAGACTACTATCGTTAGACCACTCAAACGGCTCATATAACAATATAGTCGAACCAATTTTTTTATGCTCCATATGATTGAGTTTTTTTTTCTTTTTTATTTTATTTTATTTTATTTTTTTGGTTTGGTACGTTGCTTGATCGGTATTTTTTTTTACTCGGTATGGTTTTTTTTATTGTCTATGATGTTCATTGTCCAATATATATACTCCCAAAATAAATCCACCCGTTTGAATATGCTCCAACATTAAAAAAAAATCACAACGATCGAAAATTTCCAGCCCTTCCTGTGCGTGAAACTTTCCCGTGTGGGAAGGATCCCGCGCGGTATCGTATGGCCGGCGGCGGTGTTCCCGCACGGGATGGATCCCGTCCCGTGCCTTCAGGCACCCACTGCCAACACCCTGAGAGGTAATGTTGTGTTTATTATGATTGTACATTGTCATTAATGCAAAATATTTATTTTGTTTTAATTCAAAAGTACAATTATATCAAACACAACATTACCTCTCATGTTCAAAGGAACATGAGAGGCTTTGAACATGAGAGGATCCTTATCCAACAATCACACACTTATGAAAAGAAAAATACAAATGAGAGCTTCACCCTCCTAGTTGTGACTAGGAGGGTATTTATACTATCTTACACGCCTAACTTAACCTAATTGACGATTTAAGTCCTTGCGTGTAAGTAAACAAAGATGTTAATGCAGTTCTCGTAAATGACTTCACTTTTGAGGCTAACAGCTGCAAATTCTAATTACTTGGTACCCGTCGCTGCAAACACGCGGGTACGTTGCTTGTATTATATTTATACTATGTATAAAACAAAAATTGTCAAACTTGAAAAGTGAAAAAATTCAGTCATTGTTAAACTTAAAAAATTCAGTCATCTATCTATGGAAACTTATGAAATAATTTTAAAATAAAATGTATTTAAGGTATATACTAATTAGTGTAAGCTTACCCCACAATTTTTGGGAAATATACAAAACCAATTTTCAGGTCTAACCGGGTTTCGAAAATATAATAAACGGTTTTATTTGACCTATTTTTTATCGGAATCGGTTAAACCGTCCGAGTCGAACCAGGTTTATTATGTTTAATCCTCAAATCCTCAAACTTTTATTATTTTTCGTTTATAACCCCCAAAGTTTTTCTATTGCTACAATCCGCTGTAAAATCTCGTTGCTATGCACGGGTAATCGTCTAGTTATGTGTAACACCATCAAAATTTGGTACAGCAGAAGACTAATCAAGTTTTCGTGGTGCTACTGGGTTGGTGCTAATCACAAATATATATAAACAAGATAGCATAATCCAATACAGAAATCATCCAACATTGTTCACATTTATTCAAAAGTGTTAAAAGTAAGGCCCAAAAGAAACATAAGATAGGTCCACATTAATAAAATCAGAGCTTTTGTTGATCCTTCAACCATACCGTATGCCAAGCCTCCCAATACGAGCATTCCAAACCATCATCTTAATTACCTGAGAAAACATGTTAAAAAGGTCAGCTAAAACTAGTGAGTTCATAGGTTTAAGCATAAGATTCGGTAGTGGACCTGATAGAGTTATTCGCAATGTGGGACTAGGGTAGATATATATCATCCATTCCATCAATCATTCCAATAAACCATCATTTCAATATCAATCACGAGAGTGAGATCTCAGTAGGGCCCTAGGCGACTCTTGCCAGGCACCACGCTATAGCAAGATGTACTACTTGCTACTATGGTCTAGGTCGGTGTAGATATCTATTCTTAGCTAGGCATCACGCTATAGCAAGATATTGCTACCCAAGTCTAAGTCAACATCTATCGCATATCTAACCTTAGCTAGTCAACACATATAGCAAATCAAATAGTAATGGCAGGTCCAAGAAAATGGTTTGCATGTTTTCTCCCCCAATTTTGAATAAAGCATAGTTAAGAGTAAAAGTGGGGCTATGAAACTCACCTTGATTCAGCAATGCACAATCAAAAATATATCAGAAGTAGGCTATCACAACAATCCAATCAAAAGGACAGCACGAACAACTCAAAGGTAGATTGGCACAACAGTAACTAAGTCAGCTTGGCACAATGGACTCGGCACAACCTAATAATATAAAACTTGTCTTAAAGTATATCCCATGGCGCAAAAGTTTCCAAGAGTTAACTATCCCCAATATTTTCCATTTACAAATTCAAAATGTCCTTATTAAATCCATTTACTAGTGTTTGGTATCATCGTGTGTGTAGTTGCGACCCAACATTGACTCATGTGAACACACTCCAACACAAATGACGACGGAAATAACTCACAAATATTACACCTAATAAGAATAACAAGTAGTTGAAAGGATTCGTAGTCATCGGTAATACCCTGATAACACTCTACTTATACATGTTTATTTGATGAGGTGAAAAATGAACCACTTTTAGGGGGTCATTTAAGCCCGGAATTGAATTTATTTGATCAAATATTGCCCTAAATCATTCCTTTTGTGATGTTAGGTACTTTGGGAGTGAAATCTGGAAAAGAAGGCATTTTGGACGTTTTTGGAGCATAAAAGTGAAGAAAATGGCAAAGTCTCAATTTTCCTTGCTGGGAATAGTAGGTGACGGCGTCAAGAGTAACATCCTGACGGCGTCAAGAGTAATTTTTATGACGGCCCAGTACTGAAATGACGGCATCACAAGGAAGAGCGTCAAGAGTAAAATACGTGACGGCCTGGAAAAAGCTAATACATGACGGCGTCAGATGTAGATCAAGGCAGTCCGAGAATTCTTTTGGCGGCGAGATGACGGCGTCACCTATTTGGTCTTGACGCCGTCAACCTTTATTTCCTATATATAGTCTTCTAATTTTCACGCATAAAAAAAGAGGAAGTTTTAGAGAAACCCTAAGGCCGAACCTATTACGAATTTTACAGGTTTTTCAAGGGTTTTCAGCCCTTGAAACCTTGCAAGTGTAATTAAGATAAGTGTTCTTTTAATTCAATCAATATGTCTATGTGTTGGTTGTCTATATCTTGTTCTTGTCTTGATTCCACTATGCTAGGCTAGATCTATCTTGTGTTTGCTTGGATCTAATGAAACCTAGATGTTAATTATGTGTTGATTACTTGTTTATGGTTGTATTGGATGAATGATTTCAATGTTAGGCTTAAGAAAACTGGCAGATCTCCAAATGGTAACATGCTTGAACGTCTTAGGAAACATGAACCGATGTGCACTAGGTTTTATTGGTTGTATTTAATGCATGAGTAAATTCTAATGATCCCATGTTAGGAGCTTCTTAGCCGGCTCGACATAGGAGTGAAGTAGGCACTCATAGGATTGGGGAAGTAAGTGCGCCACCCCATGAATGGTATTAAGGAATACAATCCGTCATCCACGCAACTATAACAAGTAATTAACGTGTAAAAGATATCTAGGGAGTAGTGAAATCTAAGTAAACACAATTTCTCCACTTATTGCTCACAACCTTAGTTTAATTTAGCTTTATTTTTATTTCTAGTATTTTATTTTGTTTGCATCTTTAGTATTGGGTTAGTTGACTAGCAACTAATTCCGCCCAAATCCTTTAAACCCGAGATTTTAATTTGCTTTCATAAAAAAATATAAAAATATAAAAATAATCATCCGTCACCTTTAGCATTAGTAATTAGGTTTTCTAATCCTAGCGACACTATTCCTAGCTGAACGATCAATCCCTCGGTACTTGTCACTATACTATACTACAACGATCAGGTACACTGCCTGGTGGGGGTTGTAAGCTTCTCGAGATCCCTTGAGAGGTAAAGCCTGGTGCAATCCCCACGCATCAAGTTTTTGGCGCCGCAGCCCGGGGAATAGTTATTGTCTAGGTTAGAATTTCTTTTTATTAGGTCTACTTGCTAGATTCCTTTCTAGCAAGATTTTATATTTATTTTTAGGTTTCTTTAGTCTATCTTATTTCTTTGTGTTTTTGTTCGTAACTCTTCACCACCTGACATCGTGGACAACGAGAACATCTTTGAACCCGTCAGAATTTCTTTCTATTAGGTCTACTTGCTAGATTCCTTTCTAGCAAGATTTTATATTTATTTTTAGGTTTCTTTAGTCTATCTTATTTCTTTGTGTTTTTGTTCGTAACTCTTCACCACCCGACATCGTGGACAACGGGAACATCTTTGAACCCGTCATCCAACCACAACAAAACCCACCACTAGAACCCCTTAGGCCCCGAACCTTAGGAGAGTATTCCCGACCTAGCCACCAAGGCTACCGAAACACCATTGAGCTCACCGGAGCCAATGTGACCCCCTTGCGATCCGACATCATCCGGTTGGTGCAAAGCGGATGTGCATTCCATGGACTTCGTTCCGAAGATCCAAATCAACATCTTAAGGACTTCCTTAAAATCGTAGGTTCCATAGACCTAGGTGTTGAAACTAGAGAGACAACCCGATTACGCCTATTCCAATTCTCTCTACGGGATCAAGCTAGTCAATGGCTTGAGCGTTTACCCGCGGGATCCATCACCACATGGGATGATCTCACCACTCGTTTCCTTGCTCAATTTTTCCCACCGGGGAGAACTACTAAGCTTAGAAATGACATCTTGATGTTCCAACAACGTCAAGGTGAAACTCTTTATGAAGCATGGACTCGTTTCAAGGACTTACTCCAAAAAGTCCCTCATCATGGCATAGATCTTTGACTCCAAGTCCAAATCTTTTATGACCATATCGATCTCTCTACGAGGCGAGCCATTGAACAATCGGCCGGTGGTAAGCTACGTGATCTAAGTGCGGAACAATCATGGGAACTCATAGAAGATCTTGCTCTCTATAACAACGAAAGTTGGAATGATCCCCGTGATTTTAACAAAACGGTCAAGGCAATATCTTTGCCTTCGAACAACTCTAGCACTCCCGACCGTAGGATCATGGAACTTGAAGGTCGAGTCAAGTCTCTCATGAAATCTTACGAAACTCAAAAGCTTTCAAGCCAAGTAAGCAGAATCGCTTCTGCATGCAAATTGTGTAATGGCCCTCACGAAACTTATAACTGCATGGAGCTTCCAAAACGTGCTTATAACGAATTCACATCGTCACACGTGGGACGAGGCCCTCGAACTTCTGACGAGGCCTATGAGACATGGAAGGACAAACCTAATTTCAGAGGGTACCAAACGCGGAGCGTATCATTCAATGACTCCTCACCACTCACTTGGTCCGAGCATTTTCCATCACAAAGCACTCCTAGGCAAAGCTGTGAAGATGCCTTGCGAAAATTCATTCTATCTCAGGAATTGCAGCTCTCTACGCTCGAGGCTAAATTTAGACAACAGCAGGCCGATATGAATGACAAGATTTGTAATCTGTTAACTGCTATCAAAGAGCATGTTGTTAATAAACCTATTTACGTTGATGAGGTCAAGTCTGTTACCATCATGAGTCCACCAACCTCCCCTGTGAAAATAAAAAGTCCTAGTAAGCTATTCAAACATCTATCACCAAAAAGAAAAAGAACCTGTCAACCCCCTAGGACCAATCCATTTCGTAAACACCATCACCACGATATCTGCCTCCACACCTAACCTAAACCAACAACAAACCGGAAAAATTGGTCGTACAGCTAAAGATGAGACCCCAAGGGTGGACCACGATTTGACCAGAAGCCCTACCAACTCATCTGAGCAGTGCGCCGCGCGAGAATCTAGCAATTCGGATGAAGGGAAAGAGAGATCGGATGTGCATACGAGAAATCCAGCCATTTTGGGTAAATCTATTCTAGAGGATCCCGAGAGAAAAAGGGAGGATGTTACCAGTGGGAGTAGCGATGGGACTAATGAAAGCAACCCTAAAGTTTTTAAGATTTCCTGCACCATTAAGGAAAAGTTCTTAACCGATAGTCATATAGATCCTAGTTTCCTAGACAACATAATACCCCTTTCCCTATACCAAGAAGCCTTCCCAGAACGCATAGTGTGCGAGAGAGTCGATAATGCAAGGGTAATAAGAAATCTATCGATCATGATTGGAGAACTTGTTTACAATATTGCCCTCACCGTGGTCGATGATGTGGACCCTCTCACCAATCGAACATTAACCAACCTTGTTCTTGGGAAACCATTTATCAATGAATCGGGAGTAATCCTTGATGAGAAGGATGGAAGTGCATTGTTCACCAATGGTGTTAAGAAGGTAATTTTTCGTGAGGGTAATGAGGAGGTATACGAATATCGTCCTTCCCTTGAGGGTAATCTTTATGGATCAAGGGACGGAGAATCGGGGAAGATAAGGAGGCTTGATCCGAATAATCTCAAAATTCCCTGCATGATCGGTCATAAATACTTCGATAACGTCTACATTAACATATTCATGCCTAAGAATTTTATGTCCCTATTCCATTATAACAATATCTGCAGATGGGGAATGATTTACAAAGGAGAAAAAGTGGTTGGTAAAGATCATGAAGTCCAGGTATTCGTAGGAAATATGGCATTCACTATGGAATTCACGATTGTGGACAACATCGAAGACTATGTCGACCCTAGGTTGTCACAAGTCGTTTTTGGGACACCCTTTTGTGAAATCACTAATTTGATAGTTGATGACCGGAACGGAATCATGACCTTCGCTGATGGAATTAGGAGAATTTCATACCAAACGCCGTAGAAACGAAAAGACCTTAGGGAAATCGATTGTGACGGGCTTGATAGGATAAGTTCACAACTTATTTTGTGTGATGAAGATGTTAGGAGAGGGTGTAAGAACACTTCTGATTTATCATGTGGATTCTTTAAGGATGTTAGTAAGCTTGATTCTAAGTATCGAGAAGATGTCTTCGAGTTCGAAGACCCGAAGTACTTACACTATGAAAGCGATACTAGTTTAGAAGACGACCTAGAGAGTGAAACCAACGATGAGGTCACATAGTAACCCATGGCCTTGAGTCTAGCTAAAAGACTCGTAAATAAAGAAAAGCGCTTCTTGGGAGGCAACCCATGCTTTATGTGATTTTATTTTTGTTTGTTTGTTATTTGCTTCCGTATGCATGCTTTGTTTTTATTGTTGGTAGATCATGTTTCTAAACTAAAATGTGGAAATACTTTACTTTGTTGTTTTGGCCTAGTCTTAACTCCACCTAAAGGTATTTTTGCAAAACATAAGTGTAAGGGGAAACCCCAAATATGTTTTTAAGAAACAAACCGATCATGATTCTCCACAATATTAAATGAACATGTGTATTCGTATTTGTTAGAGTCAAATGCTTGTATTGAGTCATAATGAAGTTTTGCAGGATTTTCCAGGAAGTAGGACCAAGTTTTTCCAGAAATTTTCCGGAAACTTAACATAAGAATTTCTGCAGGTCAATCCTGACGGCGTCACGAGCTTGCTCTTAACGGCGTCACGTGTAAAAATCTGGAAATTTTACCGGTTTTGTTTTTCTAACGGAATCTTAAAGTTTTTGTTGAATTATTAAGTTTTATAATCTCCAGGAAATCTGCAAACTTCATTCCACAAGCATTATATCTTATCTTGTTTTCTAGGATTTAGTAACTTATATAGGATGCCGCCGATTTTATGCGAGGTTGTCTTGTTTGTTTTCTCAGGATTTACAGGTTATGTATGACAAGAAGATGATTTATATTCTGGAAGTGAAGCTTTGATTGTTCATTTTCTTGGAGGAAGATTTAACCTGGCCACCTTATTATCCTTACCGAGCGAATCAGGGGAGTATTTGATTTCATTCTTTTTACCTTCTCACTTTTACATTCTTTACTTGAACATTGGGGACAATGTTCATCTTAAGTGTAAGGGGAGGGTAAAATGATGATACCTTACAAATACACTTTCGCTTGAGTTTGCTTTGTTTAATGGTAGATGTGTAATAAAACTATGAGAAATACTTGTTAGTGCAATTTTAGCGCCAAATTTAAATTTTTTTACAACATTTAGGAGTGAAACTTTAGCCATAGCAAGCGTCTCATGGATAGAAGATTGTATGACTAGCACATAACCGTATATTCAGAAAAATTTTCCACCCAAATATGTGAGGTTCGCCTTTAGATTTGATAGGAAAAGCATTTACTATTAGTGCTTATGAGTGTACCGGTAGCATTTAGATTCTAGAACTTGTGTTAGTGATGCATCCCGAGACCGCTAGTGAGACTACATTCGTGTAGTAGGATTTACTACATGATAAGAGGCATTAGGATCACCCTTGTGTTAAACCCGTATCATAATTACTTGACCATTTAAGTCATATTACTTGGCTACTTAAGTCAACTAATTTTTCCCACACCCTTAGCGTTGTACTCATTTTTAGTACACGAAACCCCTAGTACACCCCTCCGAGCCTATCTTTTCGTTTCTAACTTTAAGCATTTTACTTAAAGGAAGAATTTGTTACACCCCACTTAAATGTACAACCAAATCGCCTTAGCCTTCCGTGTATGCACTCATCTTTAGTGCATTATTGTTATTTGTTAAACCCTAAGTTAACTTTCTAATTGATTACACGGTTGTTAAGTCGAGTCATATCCTTGTACATATTGTTTTGGGACGATTGGGACTCATGGGTAAAGTACTTATTTTATGGAGTAATGGGGAAGAACATCATTTATTACCCCCATATGTACGTTAATCTTAAAAGTACTCCAAGTGTTTTGATTTTCTTAATTCGAGTCATTAGATTAGTTTATTGTAAAGTATGTAAATATTCAAGTGTAAGGGGAATGTTCATTCCCTATGATGTATTATTTTGGATGGTAGGGTAAGAGTGTATGCAAAAAAAAAAAAAAAAAAAAAAAAAAAAAAAAAAAAAAAAAAATCAAGAAAAATCAAGAAAAAGAAAAGAAAAAAAATAGAAAAAAAAAAAAAAATAGAAAAACATACGGACTACCATCCCTTTTTATTCTATGTTCATTTTATGTTTTTGTTATTTTTCATTTATTAGCTTAAGTCGAGTCTAGTCTTGGCTTAGCAACGCCATGTTGTACATGTAATTAACCAAGATTGTTAACTCGCCACCAGTGAAGACTGCCTTTATCCAACAAAACCGTGTATTTCATATCCCTACACCTAACGTTACAACCCTTTTAAAAGACCTCTTTGATAGTTTATCCTAGGTGCTTACGCCATGTGGTGGAGGTTTGATCCTTTCCCAAGCCTATGGTAATCTATTTTGCTATGACAGGTAGTGAGAGATATCTTCCGTTTCCATATTGTAATTTATACTTTATTACACCCGAGAGATGTAAGTATCTAAACACTATTTGTGAGGTGCTTGTGTATGACCTCCATGCTTGTCTATTGGTCTTTAGTGGAACGATTATTTATTGTAATTACTTTTATATTAGTGTTAAATGACCCCTAACTTGTATTTTGACTAGAATAAAAGCGCATTTGCTTGAGGACAAGCAAATCTCAAGTGTAAGGGTATATGATGAGGCAAAAAATGAACCACTTTTAGCGGGTCATTTAAGCCCGGAATTGAATTTATTTGATCAAATATTGCCCTAAATTGTTCCTTTTGTGATTTTAGGTACTTTGGGAGTGAAATCTGGAAAAGAAGACATTTTGGACGTTTTTGGAGCATAAAAGTGAAGAAAACGGCAAAGTCTCAATTTTCCTTGCTGGGAACAGTAGGTGACGGCGTCAAGAGTAACATCCTGACGGCGTCAAGAGTAATTTTTATGACGGCCCAGTACTGAAATGACGGCGTCACAAGGAAGAGCGTCAAGAGTAAAATACGTGACGGCCTGGAAAAAGCTAATACATGACGGCGTCAGATGTAGATCAAGGCAGTCCGAGAATTCTTTTGGCGGCGAGATGACGGCGTCACCTATTTGGTCTTGACGCCGTCATCCTCTATTTCCTATATATAGTTTTCTAATTTTCACACATAAAAAAAGAGGAAGTTTTGGAGAAACCCTAAGGCCGAACCTATTACGAATTTTACAGGTTTTCCAAGGGTTTTCAGCCCTTGAAACCTTGCAAGTGTAATTAAGATAAGTGTTCTTTTAATTCAATCAATATGTCTATGTGTTGGTTGTCTATATCTTGTTCTTGTCTTGATTCCACTATGCTAGGCTAGATCTATCTTGTGTTTGCTTGGATCTAATGAAACCTAGATGTTAATTATGTGTTGATTACTTGTTTATGGTTGTATTGGATGAATGATTTCAATGTTAGGCTTAAGAAAACTGGCAGATCTCCAAATGGTAACATGCTTGAACGTCTTAGGAAACATGAACCGATGTGCACTAGGTTTTATTGGTTGTATTTAATGCATGAGTAAATTCTAATGATCCCATGTTAGGAGCTTCTTAGCCGGCTCGACATAGGAGTGAAGTAGGCACTCATAGGATTGGGGAAGTAAGTGCGCCACCCCATGAATGGTATTAAGGAATACAATCCGTCATCCACGCAACTATAACAAGTAATTAACGTGTAAAAGATATCTAGAGAGTAGTGAAATCTAAGTAAACACAATTTCTCCACTTATTGCTCACAACCTTAGTTTAATTTAGCTTTATTTTCATTTCTAGTATTTTATTTTGTTTGCATCTTTAGTATTGGGTTAGTTGACTAGCAACTAATTCCGCCCAAATCCTTTAAACCCGAGATTTTAATTTGCTTTCATAAAAAAATATAAAAATACAAAAATAATCATCCGTCACCTTTAGCACTAGAAATTAGGTTTTCTAATCCTAGCGACACTATTCCTAGCTGAACGATCAATCCTCCGGTACTTGTCACTATACTATACTACAACGATCAGGTACACTGCCTGGTGGGGGTTGTAAGCTTCTCGAGATCCCTTGAGAGGTAAAGCCTGGTGCAATCCCCACGCATCATTATTCCATCGATTATATATCATTTATCTATCATATTATATAGAATATCATGTTATTTGTATATAATTGGTACTAATCTGGTTGCAGGATAGAACGAGAGAAGAAAGTCAGAAATACCACTAAAAAGATGATTAAATGACAAATATAAGAAAGGGGGACTTGGAATGAAAATATACAAGTATGAAAGACCCAAGTACGCCGGTCTTAGGACTGTGTGCGGCGTACTTCCTTGGTGGGTAAATGAAGTTGAATGTACGCGAAGTACGGCGCACTTTCTACGAAGTGCGGCGCACTTACCTTGACAGTTACAAAACAGAGTTATTGTTTGCATTCATTGTGAGGCCGTACTTGTCCCCATTTACTGAATATTGGAGTTGAATTAGGTCAAGATGAGCCTATAAAAGTAAAGGTACGAAGCAGAGAAAAAGGGGGCAACACCAACGAGAAGTAGGGAAAGTATACGAAGTGAGATTGGTGAACTCATACCAAGTTCACTATATCAGGGTTCGAGGTTGTGATTCTATTGCTGTGACAGAGTGTAGGAGAACGAGCCTAGAGAATTATCTCTGTGAAATCATTTGTTCTTTCGTTGTAATCACTTTGGTACACTTTTCAACTTTGTCGAATTGAATTATGAAGTTTATGAAATTCATGTTGAATGATATGTGTTATGTTATTACAATAATGGAGTAGTCGTTATATGTTTATTTGGGTGATATAGTTATATGGTTGTTTGCATTGTAATGTACGCTTGCTATTGATACTATGCTTAAGTTTAATTGATGAGATTATGCTTGGATCATTGTTGAATGTTTGATGTATCTCTGTGGTAGAAGTAGGTCGAAAGGGTCTGCCATTTTGGTATTATTTCAAGGTGTTTCTCTATGGCAACTTGGTGTTAACCTTGTAGAAATTGGTCGACAAAACATTTACCAACCCATCCATAATCTTGTTTAATGCCTTATCTCATGTCTAACGAACTTGATGAGGAAATTGGCTTATGTATACTTCTGTTATGAACCATTCTTAATGCATTTGATATATTGAGAATCATAGGTCGAAAGGGTTTCTTAATATGTTGGATAGTTATAGGCACGAGTGTTAACCATGCATCTCTTGCTTATATATCTTGTTCATGATTGCTTGCTCATCATTTACATGCGTCTTCCATGTTTCTTAGCCTAAATAAACATAGCTTTTAATCATATAAAACAATCAATCTAAATTGCTAGTCTTTGGATAAGTGACAATCTAGGGACTTTACTTTAACACAATTGCTAACTTGGCTTTTCTACAATCACTTGGGACGACCTGGTCTTACCTAAACCTTTACTATAAATGGGGGTTACACTTTAACCATGTGTTTTATAAATTAAGGAAAATGGTGAAATTAGTATTATAAATTTAAAGCTTTCGAAACACATCAAAGTTTTTGGCGCCGCTGCCGGGGATTGGCATTGATAAAATCAAGTTAGTTAAGTGTTTTGAAACTTTTTACAAACATAGCCGTACAATTTTCTGGCAAACTGAATCAATTTTTACTTTCTGAGACTGAGTGTACGCCGCACTTCCAAATTTGTGCGTCGTATATTCTGGAAAAATTTCAACTACGCCAGTTTTACTTTCTAAACCGCTGTACTTTCTAGAAAAATTCGCAATGTTCACTGAGACAAAACTAAACCAAAACCAAAACTTTTTAATGCTTATATTCAAGGCTGAGAACATGAGAATTTCTTTTTATGTGCCTTTGGTATTTGGATTGATGCATTTGTTAATATGTTATGATTCATCGAAAATACAAAAATATTTGCTTATTTGGTTAATTAGACACTTTCTTGTTTTTGATTGTTTTTGCATGATAATAATTTGTACTATAAGGTTAAACGTAATTATGAGATATTCTAAAAACTACGAAGAAGTTAAAACGAAAAACAGAGGAAGTACGCCGCACTTGTTTTCAAGTATGTTGGTCTTTCCTGGGAAATTTCAAAAGATTAAAACAGAAGTACACCGCACTTGTTCTCAAGTACGTCGCACTTTTTGGACTAGAAGTTCACAGAAGACTTTTATATTGTTCATAATGACCAAACCAATTCATCTTTTGATTTCTGAATATTTACTGATGTTATTGGAGTGCAAAATATCATTTAGTTTTGATTGTACTAACATACTAATGGTTCATTTGATGTTATGTTGTCAAATGTTAGAAATGGACCCAAACTCGAGTATTGGACGTATGTGCTTAGATAAGGGAAATTCTCTTGCTGAGAATGACCAAGTGGAAACTGAAGGAACCTGGCAGGGAGCAGTTACTTTTGACAAACCAGATATGGGGAAAAAGAATAAGCAAAAAGTTCATATATTTTATGGGATGGAAACGAATGAATGTTTCATGAAGTTTATTACCCCTTGCCATGTAGAAAATGTTTATGAAAATGATGCAATAGCTGACTTGGATTACAATAAGAATTATGTATCTAAGGAGCTAATGAAAAGGCTTGGGTTAGGTTTTGAAGAAAGGGAAAATTGAAACAAAATTATCAATAAGAAGTTACTAGTTCAAATGAATGTGGATGTGTTCTTGGTGGAGTTTTATGTTAACCCAAGTGATGATGAATGGGTACCTAGTGTCATTTTTGGAAGACCATTCTTGGTGTTGGTAAACGGAACCGTGGATTTTGCTAAAGGTATACTTACTATTTACCAAAAGACAACAACTATTCAGGAAAAATTTGAGAAATTGAACATACTGACATCTGAAATGAGTGGGGATACTAAAGTCTTTTCAATCCATAGGATGGCTGATGAGGAAAAAGTTGGAGAAAAATATATCACACCATGCTATGTTGAGGGGTATTTGCCTCTGATGGAATTTTGGACCTTGATATTGAGAAAAACCTTATTTCTCAAGAACTAGGGGAACAATTGGGACTAAGTTATGAATTTTTAGAGAATGGAGAAAAGAAGGTCAACAAGAAATTACTTATGAACATGGTGGGAGAAACTAATGATGACTCTGTTAATACAAATATCGCCTAAAAACGTTATTTATATTTTACGATCTTTGCTAAGTTTTGTTAATGACAAAGTATGAAGTTTAGCTATAAGTAAATCATCACTTTAAGTGTTTAAGTCTTGTTTAACTAAGGTTAACATTTCCTTTTAAACAAAACATTGTTTTTACTTCTTAAACTAAAATGAGTCTTGTCACATCATATTTATTTCTTAATATAGTAAGGTCACATCACATTTAGGGCAAGCTTTGTCATTATACATTTATGGTAAGTAATGTGTTTGACTAACTTTGTTGTTGCTTGCAAGCTTTGTATTTGACTTGTTATTATGAGATGTGACATTGTTTGGTTGCTAGGAGTTATGAGACAAGACCTTGTTTGGTTTGAAGAGTTATTGCATAAACCTACTGCAGACCCGGCGGTACCCTGGGGGTACACGGGCGGAACCCATCTGAGGGTTCCGCCTGATCCGCCAGACATGCAGAATAGTTTGCTATAAATACCAAACCATTTGTTTGTTTTGTGCAACCCTTTTAGGACATATATTCACATACTCTCTCAACTAACTCAGTAACCTTTTGATTTGTGATTCTCTTATGTAGCAAGGGACTTCACAAGATCATTCAAGAAGTTACAAGCTTCAACTCTAAAGTTGCAAGTCTTGGTAGCTTGGTCATGTATAAGCTTTGGTAGTTTATACTTCATGTGTGTCATGTATATAGAAGTAAGTGGTTAGTATTTTAGGCCTCAAAATACGTAGTGTGTCGGGAGTTGTTGTACCCTTGTAAAAGAACTAACGGGAGTGGTTGTACCCTTGGTAAAGAACTCGACATCTAGCTTAGTGTCGGTAAAAGTGTAAGCGACGAACGGGAGTGGTTGTACCCTTGTAAAAGAACTCGACATCTAGCTTAGTGTCGGTAAAAGTGTAAGCGACATTGTAAAGGTTTTCTCCACCGGTGAAAGGAGCTTGTTGATTAGTGCTTATAAATCTCGAGTTGGAAACTCGGGGCATGGATGTAGGGCAAGGAAAAAGAGTCCTTGTAGCTGAACCATGATAAACAATCGTGTTGTGGTTTGATCATTTCTTTCTTTATCTTTGCTTATTACATATTGTTCTTTAGTTATAATTGCTAGTTACATATAAAGCTTTTCAAAGAACTAAACAAGTAAAGATGTGTTTGTATCTTCAAACAAAAGTAAAGCTTTCCAAATAACTAAACAAGCAAAGTTAAGTTTATTACAAGCAAAGCTTTTCAATGTATGAAACTAGTAAAGTTAGAATTGATATTCACATAAAAGGTTTTCAAAGAATCAAACATATAACTTTGTGTTTATATCTTTAAGCAAACGTAAAAGATATTCAAGATAAAAAGAATCTAAAAAGCGGTAAACTATTCAACCCCCCTTCTAGTTTTCCACAGACTCTATTGAAAAAACTAAAAGATACGAGTTGGAATTCTATGTGGAAGAAAAGGTGAAAACTGGGGTTGTCCTAGGCAGGCCATTCTTGGAACACACTAGGAGTATTATTAGTTACAATATTGGAGAAATAACTCTTTGGGCTGAGATCTGTTTGGAGAATGAGCAATGAATGCCATTTGTGATTGATGCTCCAAAGGTTAAAACTGGAAGGAAGGTTTATGGAGAATACAAGCTGAGTGGTGTTATGTCACCCGGTTATTTCAGAGATTAGAAAAATTATGGATGACGGATAGGAGTAGCAACATACGCTCCTATGTTTATATTTCTCGTTTTTATTTTTCATTTCTATGCTATTTTCATCATTTGAATAAAACGTACCAAAACATTGTATCCTAGAAAGTTAAGGAATGTTTTGATGAATGAATGAATATAATGAAGTTTGATTATATGTGGATTGAACGTTTTTATGTATGCATGTTAGTTAAAATAGTTAACTGTGGAAAAATTTGCAGCAAGTACGCCGTACTTGGGGTCAAGTACGCCGCACTTCTGAGCGGGACTATAAATATGACTAGAAATCTTTCATAACTCACAACATTTTCACACACAACACCAAAAGAAACCACTACCTTTTTATCAAAAATTTCCACGAAAGATATTTTCAAAGAAAATCAATCCATATTATAATGTCTTCGGTTTGTTTATCGATTTTTGTTTAATTTCTTTACAATTTTATTTCGTAATCTTTAGGGTTATTATTATTATTAATATTTTTTTATGATATGTTTTAGATTCTTTATTTTGATCAATGTGTTAGTTAGAATAAGTAGAACTTATAGGACTACCCAATTTCATGAACGAAAGTTTTGCGAATGATTGAATCGAATTAGGGTTAGGGTTTTTAGCCTTGATCACTATTTTTGCGAAGATAGAAAACTAAATATGCTTATTTGATATAGGAGAGATTAAAATGGAATGTTAAAGAAGATTCTGGATTTGACGAGTTGAAAATTATGAGAATTATGCCGAAATGCTTAAACCTAAGATAAGAACTGCTTTTTTTATGGGCTTTTTAGAAAACAATGAATAAAAACTGTATCATGAGTTTGAAAACGTAGTTTTGTTGAAATAAGGCTCTAGAATCAAATATTTCGCGCCCTTAATGCTATGTGCGCCGGTTTTTCAGATCTGGATCGCCGTACTACATTTTAAGCTAGCTAGTACGCCGTACTTGTTCTCAAGTACGTCGCACTTTTTGCCTGAGTTTAAGACAGAATGTTTGAGATAAGCATTTTGAGAGAGATTTAGACATATGTGTGCACTAACAGCTAATAATCTTGTGTCTATGAAATGTGTGCAGGAATCAGAAACAAATGTACAAGCCTCTACATCTAGGAACAAAAGGAAAAGAGCCATTGTGAGTGTGGATGAGTTGTTACTTGGAAGGGTCAACCATGAGCATTTAAAATGGAGGGGTTGTAACATGGATAATAGAAGGAAGTACAATGGTGTTTTGGCGAGGCTGGTGACAAAGGATATCTACTCACCATGCATTGTTGATTGGTCAGTGTTGAATACTCTAGGATGTGGAGAAGAGATTGAGGAGATGCTGGAAATCAGGTTGATAGAAGCTGGAGGAGATGAGGAGCTGTTTGTATCTGAGGCATGGAAGAGAGCCTTTAATGTTTAAGAAGCAATATACAAAGAGTTGTGTGTCAAGAGTTCTTTGCTATTTATCAGATGGATGAGGATGTGAGCCAAGAGGAAATCTGCACCAAAAAGATTTTAAAGTTCAGGTTAGGAGGAAGATCACATCAGTTGAGTTTGGTAGAGTTTGCTAGGTTCTTAGGATTGTACAGATCAGAGGAGTTGGATGAAGAGGGATTTGAGATTTACTTTCAGAAAGGTTTGAGGGATGAGAGTGACTTCAATGCAGAGGAGTATTAGAGCAAGATAAGCAGTGAGGATGAGCTCAGGTTATCTAGGAGTGCTTGTAGCAGCATTAGGAACCCTGTTTTGAGGGTATTACAGAAGATGATTGCATATGGGCTGTGTCAAAGAACAACTGGTTATGACAAAAGATTTGTGGTTGATGAGCATGTTTGAGGATAGGAACAATGAATGTTATGCTAATGTGGCTTGGGTGATTGTTGTGTGGATGAAAAAGAAAGGAAAGGGTACTCAAGAGGGGAGTAAGATAATCTGTGGGCAGTTTGTGACTAGGATAGCTAGAAGAATGAGGCTTTTGTCTGATGACAACTTGAATAGCTACTCCACTCCCACACCCTGTAAGAAACTGAATGAGACCACCTTAAGAGAGCTGATTGGAAGAGATGGAAATTTGATTGCATGGAATTCTCAGCCTGAAGTTGCAAGGTTGGTGCCACCAAGACCCCACAGACCAACAGTTATGGAAGTTTATCAGATGTTGGGGGAGGTAGAGAGGAGACAGGCTGCATTGGAGGAGTTGGCCAAGGAGAATGAGAGGAATTGGGCAAAGTATGGCCCATTGTTTGATAGATTGACAGCTCAGCAGGGTATCTCTTTAGGCACTAATGCACCACCAGGAACCACCACCAACCAACCATCTAGTTCAAAACAGGGGGAAGAAGAGGAAGAAGACACCACCACCACCACAGATCAACAACAACAACAACAACAACAACAACAGCAGCAATAGTGAAACCACCGCACAATGTATGGTGTGCGGCGTACTTGTGATGGAAACGAGGGATCTGGTTGTTTTAAAGACAATTTCAAACATTTTTATTCGTATGGTCTGTAACAAATGCCTCTGTTGGCATTCAAAACAATTTATGATAGCATGTGGAAAAACAAAACAATGGTAATCGGGGGGAACAAGATGGAGAAGGAACACAAAAACAATAACTATCTATATATTTATATAAATAACTAGTACTAATAATAAAATATCCAATCTTTTAGATTATATTTGTTTGCTTGTTTTTGTTTGTTTTGTTTATGAATATGTGCAGGTTCGAATTTAGTACGAAGGCTTCAACTATACTTCGTACAATTTTACTGAATTCGTCCGATAGTAAAGTAACTAATTCCCATTTCTTTAATTTATTTATATTCTGTCACATTGAGGAAAATGTTCATAATAAGTATGGGTGGGGGGGGGGGGGGGAGGGTTGAGATAAATTGGAATGATTTAAAAATAAAAACAGATTTTCAAAGAAAATGTGCGACGGTTTTGCAACTTGGTGCGCCGCACTTATTATATATAATTTTGAAAAATAATAATCGAGTTAAATCATTTAAGCTAATTCGACTAGGAATTGATAACGTGCTAGCATATTCATAACCATTACCACTTAAATGTGAGGAATTTTCAGCCTAATGCCCTTATTAAAGGCTTGTTTCTTTGTTTATAAGTGTGCCGATGTTTTATTTATTCTAGAACTTGTGCTTAAAATCTTTACGAGACCGTTGTAAGATCACATTTGTGTGATATAAGTAATTTTAAATGATAAGAGGCAAACTTAGGATTAACACTAAATAGCCATTCAATAAAAATATATTAGTAATCATATCGATTATCTAAATTCCAATATTAAAAAAAACCTTTTGTAGCGCTCATTTTTAGTGCTATTGCCACCTAGAACAACATTCTGAGCCAATCTATTTGTTTCTTACATCCACTATAAAATAAAAAGAAAAAAAAATAGATATACACTTAGCCTTTCTAAACCTATGAACCTTGTTGGAAGTCCAAAGAAAAAGAAAAAGAAATAATTGCGAATTATGCTATTTTGAATGAAATGCGAAGGTTGCAAACTTCTAATTTTGATTGAAGTGGTGTCTTTGTCGTAAGTATGGGGGAAAACAAATATTTCCCAAGAAAACAAAAGAAAAGAAAGAAAAAATATATATGTACGAGTAAGAATAAAGTGTTGACGAAATATGTGCCAAATGGAGATCGTTATTACAAGAAAATGGACTTTCAACTTATTATTATTTTTCTTTTAGAAACAATTTCAATAAATAAATCCAATGTCTAAATCCATACCCATATTATTACCCTTAGCCTAACGTTATAACCCGAATAAAAGTCCTCTTTGATGAAATTTACTTGGTGCTTACGCCATGTCAGTGAAGTTTAGTTTTTTGCACAATATGGTAATTTATTTAACATGTCTGAGCAGCTGAGTGTGATTCTTTTATACCCGATATATGAGTGTGAGTGAATTATACTTTCCATCTTCGTGAGATACTTAGTCGCGTTATTTTGGCTTATGATTTCTTGATAAGATAAAAATAAAAATATTTTTAAAGATTTCTTGAGGGCAAGCAATAGTTAAGTATGGGGGATTTGATAACGCTCTAATTATACATGTTTATTCCATCAATTATATATCATTTGTCTATTATATTATATAGAATATCATGTTATTTGTGTATAATTGGTACTAATCTGGTTGCAGGATAGAACGAGAGAAGAAAGTCAGAAATACCACTAAAAAGACGATTAAATGACAAATATAAGAAAGGGGAACTTGGAATGAAAATATACAAGTATGAAAGACCCAAGTACGTCGGTCTTAGGACTGTGTGTGGCGTACTTGTTTGGCGTACAAATGAAGTTGAATGTACGCGAAGTACGGCGCACTTACCTTGACAGTTACAAAACAGAGTTATTGTTTGCATTCATTGTGAGACCGATCACTTGTCCTCATTTACTGAATATTGGAGTTGATAGGTCAAGATGAGCCTATAAAAGTAAAGGTACGAAGCAGAGAAAAATGGGGCAACACCAACGAGAAGTAGGGAAAGTATACGAAGTGAGATTGGTGAACTCATACCAAGTTCACTATATCGGGGTTCGAGGTTGTGATTCTATTGATGTGACAGAGTGTAGGAGAACGAGCCTAGAGAATTATCTCTGTGAAATCATTTGTTCTTTCGTTGTAATCACTTTGGTACACTTTTCTACTTTGTCGAATTGAATTATGAAGTTTATGAAATTCATGTTGAATGATATGTGTTTTGTTATTACAATAATTGAGTAGTCGTTATATGTTTATTTGGGTGATATAGTTATATGGTTGTTTGCAATGTAATGTACGCTTGCTATTGATACTATGCTTAAGTTTAATTGATGAGATTATGCTTGGATCATTGTTGAATGTTTGATGTATCTCTGTGGTAGAAGTAGGTCGAAAGGGTCTGCCATTTTGGTATTATTTCAAGGTATTTGTCTATGGCAACTTGGTGTTAACCTTGTAGAAATTGGTCGACAAAACATTTACCAACCCATCCATAATCTTGTTCAATGCCTTATCTCATGTCTAACGAACTTGATGAGGAAATTGGCTTATGTATACTTCTGTTATGAACCATTCTTAATGCATTTGATATATTGAGAATCATATGTCGAAAGGGTTTCTTAATATGTTGGATAGTTATAGGCACGAGTGTTAACCATGCATCTCTTGCTTATATATCTTGTTCATGATTGCTTGCTTATCATTTACATGCGGCTTTCATGTTTCTTAGCCTAAATAAACATAGCTTTTAATCATATAAAACAATCAACCTAAATTGCTAGTCTTTGGATAAGTGACAATGTAGGGACGTTACTTTAACACAATTGCTAACTTGGCCTTTCTACAATCTCTTGGGACGACCTGGTCTTACCTAAACCTTTACTATAAATGGGGGTTATACTTTACCCATGTGTTTTATAAATTAAGGAAAATGGTGAAATTAGTATTATAAATTTAAAGCTTTCGAAACACATCATACCCCTTTAAGTTTCTTAAAACATACTTGTTTTATATGTTTTAAATAGAAATTCGCCGTTTCTCGTTCACTAATGGAACGTTCCAAACTAAATAACTTTATTTGTTTTCCAAACACGTTTTGGTTATCGAGAGATTATAAATATTATTGTCAGTTGGACATCATTTTCATATTGTTCATCCATTATGGCTCAAACACATTAAATTCATGTTGAGTCTAATGTATTGTAGTCGTTTCGTGTCCCAATAGTCCAAAAATGTCCAAAGTTCAATAATATCTCAGGTTAAAGATGTATACCGAGTCCGATGTTGCAAATATCCCATAGTATACCGACCACCAACCAATCAATCTTCAATTAACCCAACAAGAAATCTATAATCCTAGTACGGTATTTCTCGAAATTCGTGCCCTCGAAACATTTTATAACTCACTTTAATAAAACTTTCCATTTTAGAACTTTCTTTTTATTAGTTGTCGTTAAATATTAAATAACAATAAGTTTCGTTAGTTAATATTTATTGTATAAACCTTTACTATTTATTTCATGTCTAGTGTGTGTATATATATATATATATATATATATATATATATATATATATGTAGCGATACTTTCCGTTATAATTCCTGGGCCTCATTTGACTCATCAAAAATGCTCTTTAAATTTTCTAAGTTGCGCCATTAATTCTAGATTAATTTTTTCGTTAAAAATGACCATAAAATGTCTATATTAAATGAACGTGTCAAAATTTCATTGTTACACGTCTTTTTAGATTTTCGCTGTGCTGACTCGCGTTGTGCTCAACCTCGCGTCCTATAGGTCATATCCCATATCAAATAAAAAATATTTCCAAATTACGTCTCACATATCAAACCGAGTTTAGTTTAATCATTCATAATTGTTCGTGACCGAATATATATTTTAAATTTCAAATTACCGAGTTGTCACATTATGTAAAATGTATAATGCATACAGAAGTCGATAAGTTGTATTGTGACAATGAATTAAGCAATAAATACACAGCCAAACAGTCCAATAACTGAACAAATTTATAGAATACATTGATTTTTCTCTCTTCCACATCCAAGGAAAAGGGAGAAGGGGTTGGGAAAGTCACTGAACCTACGACTTACATACACAAATACATTTTATAAAAAATCTTGAAATAGACCCAATACAATTGAAGAACAACAATGGCTAGACCTTTGGGTTTTCATAGTAAAGAACATGTTTCCTGGGCTTAAAGAGGTACCTAGAACCATATGTCGACCGAATTACATCAACAAACAGACGAATTTGCAGCTTAATATATAGGACGACTGGCAGCAAAGCTAAGGCACCAATTAAAATTGGAATCCATAATAAACCTTTATTGTAAAGTACAAAAAAGCTTACACTAAAAGCGACCGTCATGGTTGTTATTGATATGAAAAGAGTTGCTAGACCTGCCATCAGCTTTTTGGGTAGTGATTCCAAGAAATCACGTTCAGCATAACGAGATGTGAGGATGGATAAGAAGATGAGAATTGATGCTGAAGATGTGAATAGGGAAATTGCATCTGCCACTACGAAAACCATAAGTGTTGCTTTTGAATGGAACATAGGGATGCCATTATCTTGGTTATATCCACCAGGAATTGTAAAAGCTGCTGCAAAGACTATGGTTGCAATAAGTGCCGCAACAACCATACATTGACTAGCCGTGTCTTTCATCCAGATTTCACCTAGTTTAACTAGTTCTTTGTGTTCCTTGGTGAATAACTCATACGGAGTTAGACCGTCTTTGTTCTTTCGTTCTCTATAAGAAAGAGGGATCATAGCCTCAACTTCCTACAGCAAAAAATCTATAATAGTTATAAACTATATACACATCCTCAAATTAGCCAGATGGACAAGTTGGGTAATGTGTCATTGAGCTAATTCTTTTTACTTGACCCATTTTAGATATAAGATAAAATAACCCAAACTGGTATATTCATAAGTAAATAGATTGAAGTTTCCATATTTCTACTCATCATGAAACATGATAGAAAAGATTGGAGATGAGTATATATACCTTGAACCACAATAGCTCTCGTTGCATTTGCAAAGCCACACCTGACACATCCTCGAGTCGCCTTTTCTTTGCCCTCTCCCCAACTAAATGCAGCATACTGTTTTCATTCTCATCTCTGAGAGGAGTTATCAAATCTTTCATTGCGCCTATCTCGTACAACAGGTTATAGATACCCTCGTGCCGATGTTTGACAGCAATGTGAAATATACTTAACCCGTTATCATTTACCTTCCATATGAGATCAGGATATTTGCGAATGAGCTCGACCAAAAATTTAGTATTTCCCATCGCTGCAGCAACAAACAGCACTCGAGAAGAGTGAGTTGGCTTTGAATTTGGTACAGGCCCTTTGTTTATAATGCTTTGTGTATTTAACAAGCAATATGGGAGTATATTGAGAAATGAGGTTTTGTAGGCGCAAAGCTTGATCTTCCTGTCCAGAAGCTGACGGCCCTTTGATTATGTTATGGGTTTCAACATGCATTTTTACAAGATATTCAGAAATGACCTTCTGTATTTCAATAACTTGCTTGGTGCCTTCCTTGATTATGCTCTGGGTTTCAACATGCATTTTCACTAGTTGTTTAGAAATGAGCTGTTGTAGTTGCAGAGATTGATCTACCTTGCTCATCTTCACATCTTGGTCAATCGAAGCAGGCAGCACTTTCATTATCTTCTCGGTTTCATCTTTCATTTTTGAAACATGTTCAGAAACAAGGTTTTGCAATTGCACAACTTGAATGACTTTTCCAAAACCTGACTTATCATCTTGCTTAAATGGATCAGGCGGGCCTCTCAATATACTATCAATATCTTCCTTTTTATTCTTCGCAATATCGTTCCATATAACTTTTAGTAATTGCAATGCTTCACTTTCCTTCTCATAAGCTCCCACATTACAACAACATAATGCAAAAACTGACATCAACAACCAGAAAAGATGACAAATTGTTAATACAAAATATTTACAAGCAGAATATATGTATGATGCCGGGTCTTAACTAGATTGATATGCCGTTCATAAAAAAGGTAACTAGATTGCTATAATATAAATGATTAAATGAATCTGATATATTATGACTAGGGCTGTTACGTAACTAAATTACAGAGATGCCTACCCCAGACGATGAATCTCCAGATGAAATTATATTTTTTGCCCTTAAACGCATCAGGCTTGCGAGCCAACACACCTAGTAGTTTTCCATCACTTGCAAGGCTGTTGTGCTTTTCCAGTATCTTCAGTGCGATATCTGAAAATATTTGACAATTGCTTTGTGAGGGAAAGTGTTATGACCAAAACAACAAAAATCAATAATTCAAGCAAAACTTAAAATGCATTACAATATTTTACATAGATAAATCAAGAGGACGTGAAAATTTTGAAAACATCCAATAGATTATGGACCATGAGAATTTCACACTTAAGTCAATAAAACTAAGTCGGCCAATCAGTTCAATTTTGCCAAACACATTATAGGTGGCAATTGGGTATAGAATCAGAATATGGGAACCAAATATATTGCTAAATCTTGCAATGCGACAAAGTGGAACAAAATGATTGGTCCTGTGTTCCAATTCCTTTTTCTCAATTGCCAAAACAAAAGTATTATTATAAAAGATTTCTATATATAATCCACACGATACAGCTACTAAGCCTTTAGTCACATCAGTGTGACATCACCATACACTCCCACTACAAAATCACCGTACAGATTAGCATGAAACCCACCACACAAACATATCTGACTTAAATATAAACATACAACACACTCACACATACAAAATCACCATAATTTGGTTTGGTGAAGCCGATCACCAAACCATCCCCAAATTTGGAATGCTGGAGTGAAATTGTTGTTGCCATGTGGTAATTGAACCACCACGCACAAACTTAGTAGTAGTACACAATTTTAGAAAAATGTGCAAATTTTGACTATTAGCCAATGACATAATTTTCTTTTGTTTAAAAATACTTTTAATGATTTAATTTGAAAATAAATACTTGATTTTGTATTGGACCAACGAAGATAGTCTAGTAAACACTTACCGAGTATATTAAAGACAAGATATACGAGCAATTAGAATGCATACCAAACATATTATTGTCGACACATTTCTCAAGAAGCCAACCACGAGTTTTATCTGTCCAACCTTCAGTCAAATCATTGGATTTATCATACATATACCTTGCCAATTCATGATTTCCAAATAAGGCAGCAGTATATATTGGCATCATTTCTGGCTTACTATATTGTGAACCACCACCAGGGATTGACAACAACTTGTCGTTCTTTTCCATCATAATTTTAACCGTCTCAATATTTCCAGCTGCAGCTGCTAAATAGAGGGCGGTGTTATAGTTTGCATTTTCCAGTTCCAAATCTTCCTTTGTCATTAATTTTATCAGATTTGCCACAAACTTTTCCACCTTTCTGGGAACCTTTGCAGATGCTGCAACGTGAAGTGCGGTTTCCCCATTTTCAGTAATACTACATCTTACCAACCCTAACTCTTCATTTTCTTTACTGGTAAGAATTTTTTCAGCCTCTTTCCAGTTGCATTTAATGGAAGCTTCATATAGTGGAACACCAATTTTGAGATATTCTTCTCTGGGTCCTTTAGAATAGTTTTGAAGCAAATGGTTAGTAGTCAAACTATCTTAAAAAAAATCCAAAAATAAGCAACAATTCTAGTGCATAAAGCTAATTCAAATACCTTAATTTGCATTGGTTTGCTAAATAAAAATTAGGAAGACAGTTTGATAATTTGTGTACCATAGTAAGGACGCATTACAAGTCTAAATGGCATGAAAGGTCTAAGGGGGTGTTTGGTTTGAGAGTATGGATATTAAGGAATGGCTTTCATTCTTATCGTATTTGTTTGGCTAGCGAGTTTGGTACTTGAATATGGGTATCAAACTTTCAAAAGTACGTATTATAATCCCACCAAGTGTGATGGGTTTGTAAAACCATTCCAATTACCATACCCATAGTCATTAACTTGTTTAACCAAACGCCCCTAACATTTGAAGATGTTTATAGATTAATGACATTGCATGTGAAAATTTTATAAATTACCTACAAAAGTTTTTTTATAATGGAAATAGTTTATATATAATATGAAAAAGTTTGTAAATTAATAATATTGCATAAGGTGACAATTTAAATGTTAAATTATAGTGGATGCTCTAAAATACGTTGATTACACATTAAATAGTTGCAAGCAATCGTTTGCCCAGTGGGCAGAGATTAGCAAAACCCATGTTATAATAATAAATTCTAACTAGTATAATACATTTAGGGCCCATTAAATAATAGCGTTAAAGTGAATGTTATAACAATAAACTCTAACTACTATAATAAATTTAGTCCCCGTTTGGTATAAGGGTTTGGACTAGTGGGTTGGGGTTTGTGTTTAAAACGTGCATTTGGTTAAGCTATGGATCAAGATTCTCTAAATTAGAGTCAAACATGATTGATCATGTTGATTTTTATTGTGAGGGTGAATTGAAAAGTGTGCTCATAATTTTGACTAAAAGAAAATGTTTTATGTATTTATCTTATTTATAATTGATGAACACGATATATCATGTTTGACTCAACTTGAAAGGATCCTAATTCTTAAATTAAATGGGTTTTGGATTTACTATTCAAACACGAACATTTACTCTCAACCATTCTTAATGGCATATACAGGTTTTGAATCGCTTTCACTATTTTTTTATCAGGATATCATGATATCCCTTCTCAACCAACTATCTTCTCAACTTTGACTAATAACTCATTTATTTTACCTTTTTCATTTTCATAACTATTGATGTATCTTACACTAACCAAATATAATATTTTCTACTCTAAATCCTAACTCAAGTTCAAATTCTAATCCTAAACCCATATATAAACCAATCGGCCCAAGCAATTTTCACGATTCACAATGGCACCACCGAAGAAGATTGGTCGAAAGTCAAAACTAAACAAAATCATCTCAGTGAGCGTCCAGTGGTAAATCTGGAGCCCCAGTTCATAACTCGGAGTCTAGGAACCAATTTCCTTTTATATATTAAAGGTTGTATGATACATAGCAGCTAATAAAACTGGATATCAGAAATACCTTCAAGTAGATATCTCTTAGCTAGATTCGGCCCTGACTTAGTTTGTGCTTGTGTTGGAACTAAATTTTGGATTCCCTGCTGCTGATTCGTTAAGGGCTTCTCCTCTGCTATTGGGCCTAATTGCACTCCTCCTGCAGGTTGCTTCATCTGCACAGTCACATACAACAGATATGTAAATTGATTAAAACTGAATACATATTGTTTCAAAGCATGATAATGATTTTAATGGAAGATTGATTGAAATACCTTTACTTCATCCATCGTTTGTTATGTACGTGTGAGCAAGTGTAGATTGGAAAGCATTGTGATGTGATGTGATTATATATGAACGTGCATTCTACTAAATATATACAGCGACCTACTCTGTTTAAGTCAAGGTCAATGACTAAATGAATTTAATATAAATAATTATATTTGATGACGATGTACATGCCAGCTGATGATGGTAAGTAGTGATGTCAGATTTTTATAGTGAATTATTAAATAATGGGTTGTACTATAGCCACACTACGAACCTCGTATATATACCTTTTTATGTATAATCAGTGTACTGTGTGCATAACGGTGTTGTAATGTGTGCAATTGGTTTGTACTGTGTCTTATAGGGGTGTGGCTATTGCAACTCCCTTAGATAATGTTAACGAGTGTGTAGGGCTGAGCGAAACGAATCGCATATAAGATTGAACCGGAAAACCGGATCGAATTGGATTGATCGGACCAGACTGAACGTATTTCGGTCCAGTCTTCAGTCCACCTTTTTCCTGATATTCGGTTATCGTTCCGAAACCGTCCGGTTTGTTCTTAAGCAAAACCAATCATTATGTTTTGTTGGACAAGACTTAACTGATGAACCAGACCTCGGACTGACCCGGACCTAGACCAAACATTTCAGTCTAGTCCTCAGTCGGTGTGCTATAGCCACATTACTTGACACGCGTCCAGTTGATTTGATATTTTGTCTTATTACTAAGAGTATTAAAAGACCATGTTACTCTTATCTTTTATAATAATACATCTCTTTCTCTCACACTCCATCACCACTCACACACTCCATCACCACATCTCTTTCTCTCTCAAAAATTCAGACCACCAGATCCGTCGACCACCACTACTAGATCCTAAAATCCGTTGCTCGTTGCTTGAACTCACACCACCAGATCTGTTGCTCGTTCTCGACTACCACCACCAGATTCGGTCGGATCCCAAGATAACACCAGATCCATCGGATACTCGCCATCGATTAACCGAAAAGAGAGAGAAGTTGTTTGTTGTTATGGACCATGAAATAACACCAGATGGTCGCGGTATGGTCGTCGTTGACCTTGTGATCGCCATCTAATTGATCTTCTTTTCTTCAACCAAGTACCTTCTATTTGTTCATGAATTAGGCACTTCAATGATTGTGATTTGTTTTGATGTGTTTCTTGTAAGTGGGTTTTGTGTGATTTAAACAATTACTGTATATGCTTTCGAACAAATTATATATCCATTAGAAGATTCATTGATAGTTGTTATGAATTAGGCACTTCAATGATTGTGATCTGTTTTGATGTGTTTCTTGTAAGTGGGTTTTGTGTGATTTAAAAACTTACTGTATATGCTTTCGAACCAATTATATATCCATCAGCAGATTCATTGATAGTTGTTCCGGGGGCTTTTTAACCCATTGGGATTGATGATATATATATATATATATATATATATATATATATATATATATATATATATATATATATATATATATATATATATATATATATATATATATATATTCTTTTGTTATTGCTCAATCTTTGAATTAATATTTGTTTGGGGCTATTTTAATAAAAGATTATAGACTAGGACATGATTAAAATATATATATATATATATATATATATATATATATATATATATATATATATATATATATATATATATATATATATATATCTCACCTATATAAAACAAGGTTGGGTTTAGGCAAGTCAACCCCTAAAAAATACTTAAAATTCGACACGTGGCATTAAATTCTAATCTACGGTCCATACTCACTAACACCCCTAAAAATACTCTCCCACATTTAACACAAACACAATTTTTTCCCCAAATCAAATTCGTTTAGATCAAAAATCCCGATCAATTAACCCTAAATCATTATAATTCACACATTTTTCCCTAAATCAAATTAGCTCAAATCAATTCATACCCTAAAGAATCCTGATGATCGGTAACAAAATAATCAATTAACCCTAAATCAAAATAATCCCCACGAATGGTATTCATTTGTTATGATAATATTCACATGATGAATGAATCAATCACTATGTATTACTATTATCATAAACCGAAAAACCAATTTGCATACAGGTTTGTTTTTTATGCCTTTTTGTTTAATTATTGCTTATAAATTGTCCATGATAATTTTAACCCAAAGTTTTTACTTGATTGAAATCACAAACATTTTACCCTAAATCAAATTATTTCCACATCAATTCATACCCTAAAAATTGTGGAATCACTATCAATATTTTATTTAAAAAAAAAGACAGATTCAATGTTTACAATAAAGAAAGAAACAGTTTTGATCAAACCCCTCATCAAGTCTTTATATTATCATCCGTTAAAATGCGAAATTCATTGGTTAATTTTTCGAATTTGTATTAAAACATATTTCGATCAGGTTAAAAACGTATTTGTTTTTGTCTCTTGACATTGATTTTGATATGTTTGATATTTTGTATATAATGATTTTATGCTTTAGTTTAGATTTTATTGTTTGATTTAATTGCATTGTTGAAAAAAAAAAAAAAGCTTATTTGATTATAGCCAATTACTTAGGGTATACAAAGTGTTTGATGAAATGCTTAAAATTTTTGAATTTTGAATATCATTTTTATAGAATTTTTCATGTGCGACTGTTAATACTTGACGTATTCTTATAGTATACTAAAAAAATAGTAAACTCTTTCAATTATGTGATTTTGCGTTTTAGTCTCGATCGAGACATAATGTAGGTGACTGTATCATGACTGTATCAATTGCTTCATTTTTTAACATGTGAAAAGAATTTGGCAGGAACTAAATTATCGGATTCGTACAAGAAGTAATAAAAGTGTTGATTGCTCGGTTAAGGGTACGAAAATACTATATGTTTGAAGCTTATGTCCTTGGATTACATAGCAATAAGGAACTCAGCTCGCGTGAAAGTGCTATGTATTTTGTTCCAAGGCTGAATATAAATTTTGGTTGTGATGTTGTTCCAAGGGCCTGCAACCTGGGTTTTTTACATGTGTTTCGGGACCCCCTTAGCTGGTAGTTGGATGATTGTTAGTGTTCGGGGTTATACCAAAGGAAATGGATATGCACTGGTTAAGTTTCTACATTGAGTTTGTGGTATCATTATGTTCTTTGCTGAGTTTGTAAATTTAAATTTGGTGTAATGATTTTGAATGACTGTCTTTATAGGTTGCAATCAGTACCACTCACGTGTATAAAAGTGCTGAAGTTGTCAACCATGTCATCCAAGCAGGACCACTTCCCGTGATTGGTACTAAGATCATTTCTTTTTTCTTTAAGTACATGTAATAAGATTGATTAGGACATACAGCAATTAACACATGCATTTTTTAAAAAAAATTTTTGGGTAAAGAAGTTCTCTAACACATTAATTGTTCTTTTAGTGTAGCTTTTAGCATGAGAAGAGTAATTAAAAAGCATAATTGCAGCAAGCAAGCTTCAGAGTTGAGACAGTGGATGCTTAATATGGATGTATTTCAGTAAGTTGTAGCAAGGGATTTCTTAAAGGGTATAATTGTTTATTATTGTTTCCTTATTTCCCTTTTCAAAGTATGTACAAATAAGATATAGCGTTCTCTAAAAGATATAGCGTTCTCTTATAGATTAAGAATGATAAAAGCTTACATGTACCAATCTTAACAATTTTCAGTTTATAGGTTCATGTAATAAGTATTCGATTGTGTTTGTTCCAATTATATATAAGAATAAATTACTTTTGAGAATTTCATCATTTTTCTAATATATTGCAGATAGATAGAGACCTGTGTTACGGTTTAGACAGCTCGAACATGTTTCACCAATAACGGTATATTGATGTTACCTTTTACATGTACAATAATTAACTCTAAAAGGTTACACGCCATATAAAACGCATTTGACTTTCAGTTGAAAGATGTTGCAGGCCGTGCCAAATGCGTTATAAAATACCAAAATCTAGAGACTACTGAAGAAGAAAGACAACTGTTAGTAAACCTTGAAACATCAAGTGGGAACTTTCTAACGCTGATAAAGAGTTGAATTTCATTAAGTCATTGCTTTCTTCATTAGAAAAGGAACAATATAGCATTCACCGCAAGACGGAGGTACTTCAAGAGGAATTAGACAACTAAAGGTATTATCATTCTTTCAAATTTTACAATGTAATCAGTAAGAGTACTAATGAAGATGAATTTTATAGAAACCAGATCATACAGGAAGAAGCCTAATGAGGACTTTCTGAAGTCTTAACTAAACACTAAACGTGCAATTCAGAAACTTCAAGACAAAATCAAGGATTGCAAGTCTATTCTCAAGTAAGGAGTTTGCTTTGATCGGCTAACAGAGGTAGGCACACTATGCATAATCATTCACGCTTTTTCCATATTATCTCCCTCTGATATTTTTATTATTTTGATAGTTGTTATTTGGTTTGTATAATAAATTTGGGTATGAATCTATCACATACTAATATTATATCATTGAATTCTATGATGTTATTTCAGGCAGGTGTTATTGAAGAGTTTTCAAATGATGCTCTTGATTCTGCACTTGATTCCGATGACATGGAAGATGACATTAACAAGGAGGTTGATAGGGTTCTAAACTTCTAACGGCAATAGCTGGTGATACTGCTGCAAAACTTCTAGAAGCCGTAAAGAAAGAGCGCTCAAAGGTACTGAGTAGTTTATTGTAATAAAGAAGTGTTTTTCTAAGCTTATAAGCTCAGTTTTAGTGTATTTTGAGCTTATAGAGTTATAGCTTACATAAGCTCATTAGCTTAATTGAACAAACCCATTTAACATAAAAAATCAGCTTATGAACTTATCAAATCTTCAATAAGCTCATAAGCCCATCAAATAAGCTAAGACAAGCACCCCTGAAGTTTGACTGATCACATCTAAATTTTTTGTAGATGCTTATTGGTAAAGATCTTTTGAAAGGGCTTTATGTTAAAGCTATTAGTTTTTTTGATATGCTTAACCAAACACCCCTAAGTGTTTTTGAGTCTTAATTTTATATGAATTTTGTGATCTTGATCGATATATGGTTGAAATTTGGGTACATCCAAAGAACTTTTCAATTAAGTTACTTCTAATCTGTTTGCATCATTGGTGTGTCGGGCAATGGGTCAAAATATGTGCAACTTGGAAGTAAGAAACTTTGGTACAAACTTAATATGTTTGTTGCAGTTATGGGTAAAGTTGAGTGGCAAGGTGAGTCGTGGCATGGTCATGTCAAAGCTGTTAGAGTAGCTTCTGAGTTTCACAGACAACAATTAGTGAAGAAACTAATTGTTAGAGTAACTTCTGAATTTCATAGGCAACAATTAGTGAAGAAACTAATGAACCTTTTTGAACTCTTTAAGATATCAATGACAATATGTGAGTTGATAAGGTATGATTCTATTCATTGATTTATTAATATGACATGCTAAGACTAACCATATGAAAACTTCTTTTTGATACATATTATGTTTCATACATTTCCTAAAAGAATTACTATTTTTGATGTTCATAAAATTAATAGTATTGGTAGTATCAGTTTTATTGAGTGTGAAATTGTTCGACCGAATAATCTTACTAAACTATCTATTAATTGTAGTAGGATCACGACAGTAACAACATTCGAGAAAAGTGATCATTTCTTCATTTTTTTCTCGAACTGATAAAGCATTCTGGAGAATAGTTTTCGAAGCTGTAACATTATATTGAATCTTATACAGAAAAACATAAAGAATTTGGTGATTATCAAAACGTTGTTGGTTTATGGACATTTTCATAAAAACATAGTGAATGAACTACACATTGTCTTTGATGTGTACTGATTAGTGCATGTGAATTTCATATCCAGTAACCTTAACAACATCCTGTGGTATTCATCTCCAGGTAATATATCTTCTTTTTTTCATTATATATCATGTAAGTGTATGCTTAAGTTTGGATGAGATCCAGATAATTGATGCAATCAATATCAGTGAGAATCAAAGTAGTTGAGTGCTTTTGGTATTGTGATAGTTTCTATATGTTTGCCGTTTAAAACACTATGTGAACCATTTAACCAAGGTTATGCATTCTTCAAATGCCTAGATTTTTAGTAATCTGGTACGGTTCTAAGAATCATGTTTCTATCGTGTTATATTTTTTCGCTGTTCTTGGAAAATCAATTTTGTGCTTTATATCTTTTTTCATATACTCTTTGTGCTTTGTTACGTAGGTATGACATTGTTGGCAACCTTAATTGGCAAAATCAATTGATGGCATATTTATGACATATTTTATTTTATTATGTTGTTTTAGTATCTACATTTTCTTATGTTAATACATGGGGACATTGTAGGAAAAATGTTCAAGATCCTCGGTTGCTGAGCCAAAGAGCTAAAGGTGCTACGCAAAGCTAAAGAAAAGAAGGTCTGGGTGTTAATATTGATTTGTTACCTTAATTATAACAATGTAATAAAGAGGTGTTTTTATCAAAGTAGATTAAAGCAAGCCTTTATTTATTGGTGCATACTAGAATGTAAGTTTGTGTTATAATCTACTAAGCTTATCTTAGCATTTATTTAACTGTAGGGAAGTTGTGTGTTGCTATGTTGAAATAAGGTCAAACCAATGGGCTCATGTGTAAAACTAAAAGGGTTATTAAGCTTACATATTAGCCCATTCGATAATAAGATGCATTTTGAGCTAATAGGAAATAATTTTCGATATATATTTGTTTTGTCATGACAATTAACAAAAGTCAAGGGCAAACATTATATATGGTGGGTCTTTACTTGGAACGACCGGTTTTTTCACATGGCCAACTATATGTAGCCGTATCAAGGGTAAAAAAGAGCAAGAAGTGCCTTAAAGTCTTATGTTGTGACAAAGATGACAACCATTGCAAACACACAACTAACGTCGTGTACAAAGAAGTCCTTCATTGACTTTAATTTTTCCATTTTTTAAATCTTTTTATGTTTTAAACAATACACTCAACATTATTTATGTCACATTATTTATCTCTCAGCATTATACATTTTAGCGTATTAAATTTTCACATCATGTTTGTACTACATTTTTATTTTTAATAATAAAACTTTAAGCTAGCCGGCCAACGGCCGGGCCTTAGGCTAGTATATATATATATATATAGGGGAGGGTTAATGTGATATCAAACTTAAAGTTATAAAAGTAAGACCCAATATGGACCATTGGATCATTATATTTGTGTTAGGTGAGATTAACATTAAATGAGTGACATTATTGTAATTAAATAGGGTTTCAAGGGTATTTTGGAGAATTTAAATCCAAATTTGGTTAAATTTTTAGCTATTTTTTAATAAAAAAATGTGATCAACATTTTTTATTTGATACAACAAATACACAACTTCAAAACTAATGATACATTAGGTGATAACATTTGATAAGTTATTTGATACATCAAGTGCATACAACAAATACACAACTATACATTTATATAGTGATACATTTATTAAAACGAAAACTAGAATTGACCCGTGATATACATTATAACTGAGCCATGTATCAACTAAAAAAAATATCTAGTACATATATGGTACGTCAAAACAAATCCATATTCCCATTACAGATTTATGTTTTGACATTAAAATATAAACTCTTTTGTGAAACTAGTACACCATGTGTTTAAAATAGAAAATTGATACGTAGTACATGACTAATAGTATACACCATCAATTAAAAATTAAAAAAAATGAATACACCACTGAAAGAAGAACATGTTTGGCGTTGAAAGTCAAAAGCTACCCAGATCCAATGTCGACCAATTAGTTTTCGTTGTTAATAATCGAGCAATCTCCATAAAGTGATGACAAACTTCCGCCAAAACAGATATGAGATGAACGGATCTAATAAATTGGGGACGGATTTAGACCCAATACGGTTAAGATCTAATAAAAAAAATGGACGAATTTACTAGCTTTGAGATGAAGATGTCAAATTTGGAGAAGGAGATGTTGAGGCGGTTTCAATATATGAAAAATGATACGTAACAATATGTTAGGGTATTAATGAGAGATTTAATAGGGATGATTTAGAGTACCGAAAATGCCCTTTATTGTTTATTTTGTTTTATGTTTTGTTTAATAATGAAATGCCACTTGTTCATTTTCTATTGGTTGTTTAGTGGATCTTATTTTTAGAATTTTAAATTTGATCTTACTAGATCTCAATTCTATATATATATATACTAGCTTCAAGACCCGCCCGATGGGCGGGCTAGCTCCATCAGTTTATTTCAATTAATAATATATTAATAAAATAAAACATCAAAATACCATACGAATACATATTCAATTTTTTTTAGAAAAATACATAAGAGGCAAAAGAATATGTATACTAAAATATGACTAAATAAAAAAGCATCTAAATATAGATAAAATAAAAAAGTAATAGGTTTAGAGACGATGCAACACTTCTTTGTATACAACGTTAGGTGTTTCATCGGTGTAGTTGCCCGAATGGGTGGGCTAGCTTCATGATATAATTTGTTTAGAGAATGAACAATATAAACATTTGTTTTATAAAGAGAATGAAACTTGAATGAATGTCGATTGTTCGCATGAAATATATACAAATTGGTTGTGTGTTGTATGAGAAATGGTTGTTTGATATGGATACAAAGGGTATTAAGATATGAAAAAATGTTTATATCGTGACATGATAAACACCTTGAAGTAACATAAATTAATAGGTTTACGACAACCCACAATGATTACATTTAGTTTTGAACCTCTAAATTCATACATTGACTTGGTTTTGCAGTAGGTAATAGGTCCGTGACATTATACGAAACACATACGATGACTCAAAGAAGAAGAAGAAGAAGAAGAAGAAGAAGAAGAAGAAGAAAAAAAAAAAAAAATTGGAAACAATCCAATTGCGTTCAAAAGAAGAACAATAGAAAAATGATTAATTTTAACACAAATCTTTTATGTGGTTTAGCTTCTGATGATGAACTTGCTTAGTGAGTAAAACAAATTTGTGGCAGTGCTATCGCCTACTTGTATAGACAAATACCATAATGTTAAAGGGAAGATTATTTCACAATGCACCAAGAAGCAATCCTATAGCCAGCCCAGGCCCGCATTCTGCATCATTATTTCACAAACAAGTTTCATATATGTGGTCCTTTTAACATTAAGTATAATGAAGTTGGATGTCTTAAGTAGTACGCATTTAGGTTAAAAAAATAGATTTTAATGACAATTAAGATTTAAGATAATGGCATCACATATGAAAAACTCTAGAGACAACTCAGGCAGTTGTACAATACCAACATTCCATAAATATTCCAAGCAAACAAATTTGTGAAAACATAAAAAACAAATTTGTGTACGCATAAAAATAGGCTAACAATAGTCAATTTGCGAATAAATATCACAATCATACCCATGACAAGTCCATACTAAAACAATAAGAAAAACACAAATTGGTAATTTGTCATCGCCAGGTGACACAAGTACCGTTAATCGGAAGACTAAGAAATTAAATATTGTATTTGTTTTCCTTTTTACTACAGACATGATATCCAACCAACTAATACAAATCATTGTAGAATAGTTGAAGTCCTTAAGTTATCCATTCACCATTCAATCAAAAAATGATTTCACTTTTTTGTTTGTTACCAAGAATAAACATTTGTAGTTTGTCGTGTTCTTATAACACATCATGTATCACGTTTTAGACTATCATATCACTTTTCAATTTGTGAATAATTATAACAATCATACCCATGACAGTTGGACACAAAGGGAAGAGAGCAAAACATATTTGTGTTCCTAATTATATTTTTTCTTTGCTTCTAAAATATTCTAAATCATCATGAAGGACAAAATGTTAAGTAAATGTCTGGGTGACCAAATCACGTTTATAAACAAACCTTAGATCAGCCTTTTGGATTTATAACCTATGTTGAGTAGTTTTGTTTCTTACCAAGTATCAACCAAGCCAAGAAAGCACATACAACTGCTACAACGACATAATCTTTAATCAGCTTTCCACTTGAATGAACCCACACTTGAGCAAATTTCGCGATGAAATTATGAAGACCAACCACAATTTGGCAGTCAAACTGGGCAAGATCTTGAGCACTTTTTGGCACTTTGAGTTGCAGTAGCTACAACAACAACAGCAGCAGAGGCAGATGCAGCTTCAACAATCACGTCAGTTGCTACCACAACAGTGCCATAAACAGCAAATGCTACTCAAGACCTGCAATATCAGGATCAACTAAGTATACGTATATCCAACATGCCTATAATGGTTAGTTCAAATTACTTTATAATGAGTCTAAAGATGGCGTGTTTGGGATTGCATTTTCAATTAAATTATCTAATAATCGTGTTTGGAAAAATTTAAATAATCAAATAACATTGTTCGACAACCTTCTGAAAATAAGTGATTCTCTGTGTTTTCGCGTTTAAAAAATCACACCATACTCGCTTTTTGACAACATAGTTCTGCATGGCATATATAACCACAAGCTTAAATACAAAAAGATGAAAAACGGCATTCTTCTAAAAAAATTAGTCTTTTATTGTGATATGAAAGTATAGGTCTTTCAAATTAGGTGGAGAGACTCAAAACCTTAAATCAAAATAAAACTCATAAACTGTGCACCTTTATCTCGAAAATTTGTTATTACCTCACTTGTAGAGCTTTTACTCGATCTAGTATTTGACCGAGTTCGCGTGCTGAACATGGGATCTAAATAGTCATCCACACCGAAAGCTCCACATTTTGCTTCAAAGGTCCCCTGTGCATTCTCAAACATCACAAAGGATCTTGCGCGGAGGGTGAAAATGATTTCGCTCAATTACCACTTAATTGAAAAGCAGGAACTGCTCCGCTTTCCTTCTGTACATATGAATATAAATCCGTCAAGCCGTAAAATTAATCAGCAAAAACTTCATGGCTCAAGTCTTAATCGTTAATGGGTAAATCAACTACTTATTCCTTCTGAGAACTCATAAAGGAAATAAATTTATGACTAATTACTGAAATTACATATTTACTAAATAAAAAACATAAAGCAATATTAAACTGGAAAAAAAATGTGTCTTTACCATTTATACATCAAATAAATTTAATAGAGCTTTGTCTATTACTTTTTCTACCTTCCCTTTGTCAACTACAGACTTTGTATGTCTCTACATGTATGTTCCTCAGTTGATATCCGTTCCTACACATCATTTACAATAAGCAATTATTCATATTTTCAACTAAAAAGTAATATTGCAAATTCAAACTATGAAGTCAAACACAAACCAGCCTTATGAGCAAGGGCCACATCATCCTCAAGGCTTTTAGTGTAGTTTCGATACTTGTATATGGTGGTGATAGCATCATAGTCAGAAGTTATAGATCTGTATTCATTGATTTCACCGAATCTTTATAATCAGTCAAATCTATTAGAAATATTAAAACTTGATGAAATTTAATTAAATGAATTTTGAAGACTTTATGACATCCCATTCACTGTGAGTTTCCTTCAAGAGTTTTTGATCAGAACAAACAGGTATTCCATTTACAGTGTTATATGAAAACATTACACAACTTGGTCTTCCCTGTAGGATACCAGATTTGAATGGTGGCTCATACGTGTTTACATATCGTGCTCGGCTATTTGAATATATACAAACTCATAAACATCAACCATCTTTCTAAACTTTTCAAATCAAAGAACTACTACTGCAATGTACTCATAAACACCTCGATAGTGGCTCACATCATATTCATAATCTTTACACATAATAAATAATAAAAAGCTAGAATTAAAAAATTAAGTTGAGAAAGATATGATAATATCATTACCTAATGTTGAATGCCAAGAAACTTCAATAATATCAACACTTTCAACTCACATATCAGTCATATCTACCATTGAAAAAATAAAAAACAAAAGATTATGTGTTAAGGATTTACTGTCATTGATTATTCATCAAACATTCAAACATGAGTAGAGCAACTTACAATAAAGTGGATGCACTTGCATTTATAGTACTGTTCTACATCAAAATGAGGTCAAGTTTGACATTTAGACTCAAACGATTAGCTTCCAAACCTTTGTATAACGGATAACATCAACACAGCTTTACTTGTTGTAAAGATATCAAAATAAAGGGTATATAAACAGCTTAAGAGCATATATTTGACCTTGGTAAGTTACCAGGCAAAAGATTTATGGACTCCCATTTAAAACGTTTTTGAGCAAAACTTCATATCATCGTTTATGCCTTGAATTTGTGGCAACTCTTACTTAACATGCAATAAACGTTTCAGGAAGTCATGCCATATCAACGGTAGTGGAACTCAAATAATCAGTTAATAGTGTTTGGTAAAACATAATTGATACTCACTTTTCTGCGTCTAAAGCCGCTTTTGTGTCATTAGCTTATCACATACTGCAAGAAAACACATTCAAAATAAACGAAAGTAATCACTGTTTAACGCGATACTAAACAAAATTAAACATGACGTCAGGTTTTCATCATCAATCAGAAAACTTCAATATCCTAATCATTTTCTTTGATAATCAAAACATGTAAAATTATATAAAAACAAAATTACATCTGGTTGATTTTCGTAGAGATTAAATATGAATTTTTCGGCAAGCATTTAATCTCAAAAAAAACATGCATGTAACAACATAAAAACCATCAATTCGAAAAATCTCCCAATTCAAAAAACCCAAAAAAATCATATTCGAAATTTGGTTAATTCATACAATTAATCTACCTCCTTTGAACACAGATAAAAGAACCTTAACATGACAAATCACTAACAATATAAATATTAAAAATAATATGAACATTAAAACGATTGTGTGAATACCAAATTTATTCTTGCTTTCTTTAATCATCTTCAAATTCATAAACGATATATGGATTAGGCTTCATAGACGATTGTGTGTAAACAATTTTGATTTTGTACTTTTTAGTTAGAGGATAAATAATGTGAACAACAAATCACTAATTATCCATAACTATACATCCTAAGCAAACTGCTTTTGTTTTCAGCCGAAATCACACTTTTCTTACTTGTCACATTTCTCACATTTATATTACTTGCATTAATCTCACAAGGTATATGCTTGATAATATTTTACACATATAACCAATATACATTTGATAATTACTCTAAATAAATAACATAACATTGCAACTAATAAGCAATTTGGGTATCTAAACATTTCATCAAACATGTGGTGTGCATAATTATTACGTTTTCAAAAATTATTCAGTAGTGCCAAAATTCGAGTTTTTACCTTGGATTGATGAAAATTGATAATCTAATTTCATTAGTTTTGTGATCACCATCTTCTTTTCGTTAACTAATTCATTATCAGATTCATGTACCTGGAAAAAAACAAAAAAACAATCAACCATGTTAATCTTAAGAAGAATTCCAAACTAATAATAAATATAAAAATTAATCCAAATCTGATAGTATCGTAGACCTAAAATTTAAATCAGTTACATCCATCACTTTTGTGCCATTGAAATCGATTCTGGAACTTTTTCAGAAGAATGGAATTTCAAATGATTATTAGATTGGAGTTGAAATCGATTGTGTAACGATTTGAAAATCAAAATATCAATCCCAAAAAATGATCAAGATAATCATGGAATGAATTAATTGTGTGTTTAAGGTATGAGAGGAAATGGCCTATTTTTTAGTTCCTTCAACCATTCGGTTGAATTTTTCATCCGAAAATCTTTTCAATTTTTTAAAAAAAAACTTTCTATTAGTAGTGAGGTTTCCAGGTGTCATTCTTTTAGAATTTTGGGTGAATTTTTGTCTCTAAAAATAGCAATCGCACTTGTTCTATATATAGGTTGATATATATATATATATATATATATATATATATATATATATATATATATATATATATATATATATATATATATATATATATAGTTTGCCGGAAAATATTAAGGGTCGAGCAACATGGTAGCACAGTCGCACATTTAATAGACACGTGTCACACATTTAATGGAGGGTAACATGGTCTTTTAATACTCTTAATAATAAGACAAAATATCAAATCAAGTAATATATGGAGTCGTACAGTAGCGCAGGTCGCACATGACGAAAATTGGAAGTTGTATAATTCTTGACTCAATCGTGATGCAAAATTCGATTTTAGGATTAATTTGGAATTATCTCTTAAAAAATTCAAATGATATAAGTGGTGGCATTTTCAAACTTGTGAATGCATTCACAAATTTACATATGATGACGTATAGTCTATATTTGGGCCACGAGCCCAAATGATAAACATTACTAAAGCTCAAACACACCACGAGTGGGCTATCATAACAATGATTTGGGCCGCACTACCAATGGGTTGGGCTCACGTAGGCCCAAGCCCCAACCAAACTATTTATGGTCTAGATAACGGATCTTCTATTTTACGGATAAAGATCCTTGGACCAGATAAGCACTACGCGTGCGAAGAGTAAGGAGCACGAAACCTACAAGGATTCTGCACCTATATATAGAATGACATAATTCTCATTAAAGGTACGATTCACGAAACCCTAACTCTAACCCTAAACCGATTACTTACTCTCACGCCGGAGGATAATCGTGGGAGACAATCCCACTATAAGCCTAACGGTGTTTGTCTACTTTCTTAGTGCGCAGGTTTCAAGCATTAAGAGCTAATTGGTACGAGAGCATGAGCCCAAACCAGGAACGTCCAACTTTTGTATCAACAAGTGGCGCCATCCATGGGACCCTACACTAAGAACTAAGACCTAGAATGACGAAGAACAAAAACTCAAGCCAGCAGACTCCGCAATTGGAAAAAACATGTGGTGATCCCCAAAGGAAGAACCCTCAAGACTCGACCTCTAGACAGGCCTCTGGAACAACCAGAGGGCCTAGTCACCAAGAAACGGGACCAACCCTACCTCTCCCAGCGGTAGAATTGCCTATAAGGACTACTCAAACCACCACGATGGTCCCAAGCGTTGAAGAACTTCAGCGCACCCTCTTCAATACTCCCCACCAAACGGCACCTATAGTTGACAACACTATGCCACCTGGCGCACCCAACCGAGATAGGGCGCCTAATGTTGAGGCAGAAATTCTTGCATGCAGCGGATGAGGACGCGCCTGATGTAACATTAAGTAATTTTGTATCCCAAAATTACGAAACCTAACCGCCCTCATGCAAGAAGCAAGGATAAGGTCAAGCATGAGCCTGCAAGCCCGGCTCAACTTTGGTCCCGAACGCAAAACATCACCACCGCGCTACCAAAGAGGCGGGGGCGAAAATAACGAAAGACGTACCAATATCCATGATAGACTTGGTACAGCATCTGAATCACAATTCTCGAAGGAATACGAAGATGGCGAGAGGTGCACCAATGTTCACTCTAGACTTGGTAGTCGAAAGATGCAAGATAGACTTGGACGTCAACATTCACCAAGCGAAGGCTCCTCTAGGTCTGGGAGCAGAAGAATTCACGACAGGTTAGGAAGGCGAACTTCCCCAAGTGAAAGCCCCTCAAGCTCTTCCTCTGAGAAAAACCGACGCAAGCGCCGCAAAAGAGATAACTTCTCCTCTAGTGACTCCTCGGACAACGAGGATAAAGAGACAAGTCACTGGAAGTCCAGAGGAAGACGTCGCGAGGAAGAAGACGAAGACATATCTCTTCCTTGGCGTCGCCAGAAAGTTGATGCATTTACGCGACGCATCAGCGATTACTCCGATCATAAGAAAAGGCGCATGCCCACTAATGTTAAAACATATGATGGAACGGGTGATCCTGATGACCACCTAAAAATTTTCGAATCCGCTACTACTATCGAAAATTGGCCACAGCCTGTATGGTGTCATATGTTTAACTCCACATTAGTAGGGAATGCGCGCACATGGTTTAGCAAGCTTCCACGAAGAAGTATAGACGGGTTTGAAGAGTTACGAAAAGCATTCCGCTTAAACTTCACCCAAAGAAAGAAGTGCGCTAAAAACCCTGTTGAATTAGCCAGAGTAAAACAGCGCCAAGGGGAATCAACCAGTGCTTATATGGAACGCTTCAAGGACGAATGTATACACATCAAGGCGTGTCCCAAGGTCCTAAAAATTTCAGGGTTCATGAATGGGATTAATAAGCCATAACTCATTAGGAAGTTAAACGACAAGGTTCCCCAAACCTTCGATGAGCTAATGAAACGCACAAGGTCCTTCATCCAAGGAGAGGCAGCCGCTGCGGACAGTAAAAAAGGCTACTCAAATTATAGGCAGCAAGAACAGCCTAGGAGACAATCCAATGATCGGAGCAGCAATCGCAGCAAGAATTATCGCAGTCAGGGAAGTAGACAAGATAATGACAAGTATATCCCCCTCACAAAGACTCCGAGGGAAATATTCGTAACAGAAGGCGCAAACTTCCCAAAACCCCCCACCAATGCGCACCCCAGAGGACAAGCGTATAGGGAACGGATACTGCGAATACCATGGACAAAAAGGCCATACCACCAACGAGTGTGTCCAGCTACGACAACTAATTGACAAATTAGTAAAAGAGGGTAGAATGGATCACCTCGTTAAAAACATTAAAGAAGGGAAGGACAAACAAAAGAATGGAGGTAAAAAAGAACCTTCCAAGGATAAAGTAGATATCATCTACACGATACAACCGTGGCAGCGCAAAACAAAGCAAAAAAATCAGCCAAAAATTCTCTTCAGAGAATGAGATATCCTTCCCCACTCTAGCTGCGGACAACGCAGTAATAGAGCCACTAACCATTGAGATACATACTGGGGGATACGAAATTCGTCGCATGTATATCGATGGAGGAGCATCCGCAAACATTCTGTACGAGCACTGCTTCAAAAGGCTACGACATGAGATACAAAGTCAGTTAATACCGGCCACAACGTCGCTGACTGGCTTCACAGGAGAAAAGATATGGCCTATGGGGCAATTACGCTTACTTGTAGTTGTGGGCGATGAATAACACTCTACAGCAACTTGGATCAACTTCATGATAATCAAGTCTCCTTCGCCGTACAACGGCATCATTGGGAGACCTGGAATATCATCCATGCGCGTTGTACCATCCACAGCACATGGGATGCTCAAATTTCCAGTAGAGGGAGGGATTGTCACCCTCTACAATACCACGGTGCCGCCTAAAGAATGCAACGCGGTAACCAATGAGGTGGAGAGTATTCCAGAACAACGCGCAGTAAAAATACCAAACCTAAAGGTCGCCATTCACCCTGATTACCCATATCAACAAATATCGATTGGGGGATCTTTATCTGACAAAGGTAAAGCAGCTGTGTGCGCACTCTTGCAAAAGAACCTAAATATCTTTGCATGGGAACCAAAGCACATGACCGGAGTGCGATGCTCAATTACGGAGCACAAGCTACAAATCCGACAAGGATTTTCCCCAATACGACAGAAGAAGCGCGGCCAAGCTCCTGATCGCGCGAAATCCATCTTGGAAGAAGTGCACAAACTGGTAGACGCAGGCATTATGCGGGAAGTCTACTACCACGACTGGCTTTCAAACCCAGTAATGGTAAAAAAGACTGATGGCAGTTGAATGTGCGTAGACTTCACTGATCTTAATAAAGCATGTCCACAAGACTGCTACCCCGCTACCAGAAATTGACTGGAAGATAGAATCCCTATGCGGATATCCCTTTAAATGCTTCCTAGATGCATACAAAGGGTACCATCAAATTCAGATGGCAGAGGAGGATGAAGAAAAAACAGCCTTCCACACAAGCCAAGGAGTATATTGCTACACAAAAATGTCCTTTGGTCTAAAGAACACGAGCGCAACATACCAGCGATTGGTGGACACGGCTTTTGAGAGGCAGGTAGGTCGCAACCTGGAAGTTTACGTTGATGACCTTGTCATAAAGAGTCACACAGAGGAAGAATTGGTGCGCGACATTGAGGAAACGTTCAAAACATTGGGAAAAATAAACATGAAGTTAAATCTCAAGAAGTGCACATTTGGCGCGACAGAAGGCATGTTCCTTGGGTATCTAATAGAACCTGCCGGCATCAAGCCCTGCCCAGAAAAGACAAAAGCTTTCATCGATCTTCCCTCACTGCGCACATTGAAAGAAGTCCAATCCTTAAACGGAAAGCTAGCTGGGCTAAACCGTTTTTTATCCAAGTCAGCAGACAAATCACTCCCTCTCTTCGAAACACTCACGAAGTGCACAAAAAAGGGAGACTTTCGCTGGACTAAGGAGGCAGAGGAAGCCTTCCAATAACTTAAACAGCATCAGGCATCACTTCCCAAACTTGTCGCACCGCGACCAGGAGAAGAGTTGATCATGTACTTATCTGCAACCCACGGAGCAGTTAGCGCAGTACTATTGACGGATAGGAACTCCATTCAAATGCCGATATACTTTGTAAGCAAGGCACTGAAAAAAACAGAGACAAACTACAGCGCTATGGAAAAGCTGGTCCTAGCTCTAGTATTCGCAGCTAAAAGACTGCGCAGATACTTTCAGGCGCACCCAATAGCTGTAATCACGGACCAGCCCATCAAACAAGTTATCTTTGTGGAAAACTAGAAGGGGGGTTGAATAGTTTTACGTCTTTTTAAGTTGTTATAAAAGATAGTTTTAGTGTTTTCTTAGCTTTTAAAAACTTAGATTCGATAATATGTGATCTCAAGTCTTGCACAATATAAACAACTATCAATAAGTAAGATATAACAATGATAAGTAATGAAATAAATAAGAGATGGAAAGATCGAACCGCGAGACAAGAGATTTATAGTGGTTCGGCTACAAGGACACCTTCCTTGCCCTACTCCACTCCCCGAGCACCTAACTCGAGAGTTTTCTTCACTATATCAACAAGCTCCCTTATGGCGGAGAAAACCTTACACATCAATTTACACACCACAACTTCTTCACACCTAAGTCACAACTTCTACACAACTTCTTCAAATCAATCTACTTCACAACTAACTACTCCACACCTATCTTCTTCACACCAATTCACTTCACAACTAACTACTCCACACCTAGCTTCTTCACTACAATCTAATTCCTAACTTTTCTTCTTCACACCAAGCAACTAACTAATCACACAATCTATATATCTAGCACAACTATCTATAATCAAATATTCACAACAATCTTCACAAAGAATAATGTAAATAATCTTGATGATGCACCAACAACTTGGATGTGGAGGTCACAACAAGTTGTAATACTTCTTGTCTTGGGGGATAGAAGTATTCTTCTCTTGCACTTGAGAGGATGAAGTTTGAATCACTTTGAAATAAAGAATTATGCACTTATGATCAAAGGATTAAGAGAATAGAAATGTGGATCTAGAACAGAAAGTTTAGGAGTGCAAAAGGTGAGAAAATTCTGAGGGATGAACCAGTATTTATAGGGGAGAAAAATATTGTTCTGGAGCGTGGCCGGTCCCCTTAATTAATGGCCGGTCCCCTTAATGATTAAGGGGGCCGCCCCTTCAGAATGTTGGTTTTTCTTGTCTTTTAGTGGGGAATATTTTTCTGGATAAAATTTGCCATTTTTGGTTGGAAATTTGAAATCATATATTTATAATGAATTAATCATATTCTTTTAATTCCAAAAATAATTTTGTAAAAGATATAGAATGTTTAATACATTTTATAAAAATTCTAGTGATTAGAAAAATTTCCTTTGATCATGAAATGCAATAAATCCTTTGTTTATTCATACCTTAAGTGATATGGAAGCAAAGACAAATATTAAGCACTAAAAACTTGTTTACGTCATAAGTTTTAGATTAATGAGTTTATGCTTTGTAATTATCAAAATATAGAGACATTGTTAATATGATAACAATGTTTTTAGACATTATTTATGTCAACAATCTCCCCCTTTTTGATGATTACAAAACCTTAAACTCATTAGGTCTAAAAATTAATTTTTAGACAAGTATTATTAGAGTTTAACATTCTCTTCTCCCCTTTTTTGTAAAATCAAAAAGATTAATGCTCCCCTTGATTTATGCTCCCCCTCATTTGAGAGCACCAAGGGAATGAGCTATGGAAATCTTGGCTACACAAAATATTAGAAGAGAACAAGGCACATATACATGCAAAGAAATAATTATGCAAATAAAAAAAAAATAGATTCATTCAAGCATCAAAGAAAATATTACAACATTCAATATGCTTAAGGCATATTGATCATAATAAAACAAAATAAAAGACATAGTCCTATATTGCCTAAAAGAGCACTTGGACTTGCTTGCAACCCATGGTTGATTGTTTTATTTGCTTGAAGGATAACATAAGCATAAAGCTTAGTTGTTAGATGGAGAGGGATATGGAGTAGGGTATGGAGCGGAAGAGGTGGACCTTACGATATTGTATCGTGTTAAGGGTGGTATGGGATGAGGTCGAGTGAGGAGATATTCAATCCAAGAAATATCTTCACTCAAGTATAGGATAGATGCAACAAGGGCAATAGTGAGTGTGGTTTGTAACTTGATCCAAGTTGAGAGAGTGAGGTAGGCAATTGTTGCAGGGTGATGATGGAGGTTGCCCTTTGTTGCGTTGTGCAAGATGCATGGCATTGAGATCACTAAGATCATGGATTTGGGATATTTCATCACAGAACTTTTGCTTTTCCGTGGCTATGCGGAGAAAGTCATTGTGTTGATATGGATGAATTGGGTTTGGATAGTTGGCATTGTAGTGGGATGGTTGATCAAGCTTGTATGGATAATTACAAATGGTTGGAGGATGGGATGAGTGGTTTGGCATGAAGGAAGATGTTTGGCCAAAGTTGTATGGTTTGTAAAGAGGATCAAATGAATGTCCTTGTGAATTTGGTGTAAAGTTTGGGAAGTAAGTGGTTGGAGGTGTTGAGTGAAAGTTTGTAAAGAGGATCATTGGTTATGATGGATTTGTTACGAGGGTTTTTTCTTCGCCAAACGGGTTTTTCCGTCATTCTTGCAAGCCTTGAGGCTTTTGGTTTTGGTTTGTTTGGAGAAGTCATGAAGGGATGAATGAAGAGTTTTGAGGATTGGGGGTATTTATAGTGTAAGATTTGTATGTTTATGGATGGATAATGTTTGTTTGGGAGATTAGGACAAAATGTGTTGGTGAAAAATGGGAAATGTAGGTTGAAATGGGCTAAAAAGCAGAAAAGATTCTGTAAACCCGACCATCAGATGGCTGGTCCCCTTAATTAGGGGGCGGTCCCCTTAATGATTAAGGGGGCCGCCTTTCAAAATTAAGGGGGCTGCCCATCTGGTGATTTCCAGGTTGCCAGAATTGGGTTTTTGGCAGAAAATTTGCAGAAAGGTTGTGTGTTTGGATTAGAATTCAAGCAAGTTCAATTCCTTTTGGCAATATAAAATCTAATCTAATCAAGATATAGCATGCATGCAAGAACACATAGGCAAAAGAGCAAATAATCAACACATAATAAGCAAGAGGAGATAAGTAAAGGCAAGATCACTTAAACTTCCTAAGGCACCTATCTTAGATCAAAGGCAAAGGCAACTAGTGAGTGAAAAACTAGTGATGGATCAAGATGACAACATTATTAGTGAATTTGTCCTAGTGTGTGTCTATATGCAACAAATGTGGAGTTGTGATTGTTTCGACTCCTAAATGCAATAACGATCCTAAGAAACAATCCAAATGATCTCCTTGATTCAATTTTTTGCTCGATCATGAATGTCAAAGACACATATTAGATTATATACCTTGACAATTTATGTGAGAGTTTATGCATGATTTTGAGAAACAATGTTTTTAGTATTAGTCAACAATGCAAGGAAAATGATCTTCATGTGATTCCTAGATGTGAGAATAATTTTTTAAAGAAAATTGATTGGATTTTACAAAGGAGTTTATGCAAAGAAAATAAATTTTCCCAATCTTTAATTTTGTGCGAAATAGATTCCTAGACTCAGAAATGATGAAATGGAAGAAAAGTAAATTTTATGCAAGTATGAATTTGTATTAATTCAATATAATTTAGTCAACTTGCTCCATCATTCCTAATCCTAAACGCAAGTGGTTGAATAATTCACGCTTAAGGGGTTTTGTGAATATATCCGCAATGTTGTCTTCCGATGCAACCTTTTCTATAGATATATTTCCTTTTTGTACATTATCCCTAAGAAAATGGTGGCGTATTTCTATGTGTTTAGTCCTAGAGTGTTGCACCGGATTTTTACTTAAATCTATCGCACCTTTGTTATCGCACATAATGGGGACATTTTCTAACCTAATGCCATAGTTTATGAGAGTTTGTTTCATCCATAGTGCTTGTTGACATGCCTTTCCAGCGCTTACATATTCGGCTTCGGTGGTAGAAATAGCAAGAGCGGTTTGCTTCTTCGAAAACCAAGATGTTAGACAACATCCCATAAACGTGCAAATACCGCTAGTGCTCTTTCTATCTACGTAGTCTCCCGCATGATCCGAATCCGCATAGACGATGGTTTCTATGCCGGATCCCTTAGGATACCATAATCCTAAGTGTATAGTGCCTTTAATGTATCGAAAGATACGCTTAACCGCTTCTAGGTGAGAGGTTTTTATGATCCTCTTGAAAACGGGCACAAAGGCAGACACTAAACATGATATCGGGTCTACTTGCCGTCAAGTATAGTAAACTACCTATCATTCCTCTATACTTGGTGTTATCTACGGACTCACCTTCATCGTCCTTTGTGAGCTTTACTTCCGTAGACATGGGAGTTTTCATGGGTTTTGAGTCTTCTAGGCCAAATTTCTTAAGCATTTCCTTAATGTACTTAGATTGGTTAAAAAATATTCCATCTTCTAATTGTTTTATTTGTAATCCTAGGAAGAAGTTAAGTTCACCCATCATACTCATCTCAAATTCATCATGCATGATTTTGGCAAATTCATCACACATATCTTGACAAGTCAATCCAAATATAATGTCATCAACATATATTTGGACAATGATGAGATTTGGGTCTTTCCTTTTAGTGAAAAGAGTGTTATCTACCATTCCCATGGAATAATCATGTTTAATAAGAAAAGCTTTTAATCGATCATACCAAGCTTTGGGAGCTTGTTTGAGTCCATACAAAGCTTTCTTTAACTTATAAACATAATCAGGTTTTGCGAAGTCAATGAATCCAGGAGGTTGTGCCACATATACCTCCTCATTGATAAAACCGTTAAGGAATGCACTTTTCACGTCCATTTGGAATAACTTAAAATCTAGGGCGCAAGCATAGGCAAGTAATATCCTAATCGATTCTAATCTAGCTACGGGGGCATAAGTTTCGTCATAATCAATTCCTTCTTGTTAATTATAACCTTGGGCAACTAACCTAGCTTTGTTCCTAGTAACTATTCCGTTCTCATCTAACTTATTCCTATATACCCATTTAGTTCCTATGATGGTCATATTCTTTGGATTTGGGACTAATTCCCAAATATCATTTGCCTTAAATTGATTTAATTCTTCTTGCATAGCTATAACCCAAATTTCATCTTTTAAGGCCTCGTTAATATTCTTAGGTTCTATTGCTGAGAGGAAACAAAAGAAATTGTTTTTATCTTGGGCTTGTGACCTAAGGGTTCTTTGGTTAAGATGTCCTATTATATTATCTAATGGATGTGATTTAGATTCTTTAATATTAACAGTTTCGTTATTTTCTAAGTGAATGTCTTCAATATCATTTCCTATGGGTTTTGTTTTACTAACCTCAATAGCTTCATCTTCGACTAAATCATCATCTTCTAAAGGTAATGTTTTAGGAGGTGGTGGTGTTTCATCAAATGTTACATTTAGTGATTCCTCTACTTTCATGGAGTGTTTGTTAAGTATTATATATGCTTTGCTATTTTGTGAGTATCCTAAAAATATTCATTCATATGATTTTGGATCAAACTTAGTGAGGTAATCCTTAGTGTTTAGAATATAACATTTACTTCCAAATACCCTAAAGTAGCTTAAGTTTGGTTTTCTACCTCTTAATAACTCATAAGGAGTTTTTCCTAGAATTCTCCTAATTGATACCCTATTTAAAATATAAGTTGATGTATCTACGGCGTGACACCAAAATTTTTGTGGGATGGATTGTTCATTTAACATAGTTCTACTCATTTCTTGTAGTGACCTATTTTTTCTTTCTACCACGCCATTTGATTGAGGAGTACGAGGAGTGGAGAAATTGTGAGATATTCCATTTAACTCACAATATTTTCCGAATTGTACTTCATTATCAAATTCCCTACCATGGTCCGTCCTAATGGCAACTATTGAGCATCCTAATTTATTTTGAATCATTTTACTAAATATTTCGAATTTTTCAAAGGCTTGGGTTTTGTCACTTAAAAACCTAGTCCACGTGTATCGTGAGTAGTCATCTACTATTACTAAGGTATATTTGTTTCCTCCATAGCTCCGCACAACGGATGGACCAAAAAGATCCATATGTAATAATTCTAGGCACCTAGTAGTGGATACTATATTCTTAGCTTTGTGACTAGCATGAGCTTGTTTTCCAATTTTACATGCATCACAAAAATGCTTGTCATATTTTAGATTAGGCAAATTTCTAACTAATTCCTTAGAGGCCAAAGATTGTATTTGTTGCATGTTAGCATGTCCTAATCTCCTATGCCACAATGTAGAGTTTTCATCTAGGGTCGTTAGGCATACCCTATCCTCAGGCTTGTTTCCTAGTTTCATAACATATATGCCACCTTTCCTAATTCTTCTACCTATAATTTTTCCATTCTTAACTATTTTGCTATCCTCTTCGGTAAATGTGACTCTACATTTATTATCACATATTTGTCCTACACTAAGCAAGTTATATGTTAAATTATCTACATGCTCTACATTTTCAATAGTAAGTGAGTTTTGAGAAATCGTACCTTTGCCAATGATTTTTCCACGTAAGTCACTACCGAAAATAACGTTACCTCCATTGTATGCCTTGTATGTAGAGAATAACTTGCGGTTCCCCGTCATGTGCCTCGAACATCCGCTATCTTTGATCCATTCGTCAGGTTCCAAGTCAATTCCTAAACATATTTCATCGGTTTCTTTTGCCATAAAACACTTTTCGTCTCTTGGCTTTTCAACTTCTTCTTTGTCACTATCACTCCATGTTCCACTAACAAAAGCGCCTTGATTTTCATAGCCCGGTGGCTTTAGACATTCGCCAATGAGATGATTTGGACTTCCACATCTAAAGCACTTTCTTTTCCCGTAGTTGTCACTTCTATTTCTTTGGAATGTTTTTCTTTCGTCTCGTGATGATCTAGTGAATCTTCCTCGTCTCTTGAAGAATTTCTTGAATTCTCTTACGGCCATTGCATATTCTTCGTCTTCACTTTCGTCACTTGAATCATCATCATCACTAGGTTCCTTTTTGGCTTTTAGAGCAATGGATTTGATTTGTTCTTTCTTGACTTTGACCGTTTCTGAATCTCTTCTTATGATTTCTTCATGAACCTTCAAGTTGCCAATTAGTTCATCTAGTGATAACGTCATCAAGTTCTTTGATTCTTCAATTGCCGTGATTTTAGCTCTCCATTTTGGATGCAATGCCCTAAGAAATTTCCTAACACAATTTTTACTAGAAAATGTCTCATCAAGTGCTTTTAAACTTGTGAAAATAGTGTTAAACTTAGCAAAAGCATTATCAATTGATTCCTCTTCCGGAATCATAAATTGTTCATATTGTTGTATAAGAAGATCTATTTTATTATCTTTGACTTGACTATTACCTTGGTGAGTAATTAGTAAAGAATCCCAAATTTCTTTGGCGGTTTTACACATAAAAATTATTTCATATTCTTTGTGTGGTAACGCATTATAAATGACCATTTTAGCCTCATTATTTTTTGCTAATTTCTTTTTCAAATCATCATTTTGTTCTTCGAAAGATACAATTTCATCCATTTTAGTTTCAACATTATATTGAATAGGAGGAAAATCACCAAAGGTAATAATATGCCAAAGATCAAGATCTTTTGATTTCACATACGTTTCGAATCTATTTTTCCAATATAAAAATCCATCACTTTCAAATAGTGGTGGTCTTTGCATAGATTGCCCTTCTAAATATTTTTCAGATTCCATAGATCGTTACAAGTTTTAAAATACAATATATTTTAAAAGTCTTGCTAGACGTGGCTCTTGATACCAATTGTGGAAAACTAGAAGGGGGGTTGAATAGTTTTACGTCTTTTTAATTTGTTATAAAAGATAGTTTTAGTGTTTTCTTAGCTTTTAAAAACTTAGATTCGATAATATGTGATCTCAAGTCTTGCACAATATAAACAACTATCAATAAGTAAGATATAACAATGATAAGTAATGAAATAAATAAGAGATGAAAAGATCGAACCGCGAGACAAGAGATTTATAGTGGTTCGGCTACAAGGACACCTTCCTTGCCCTACTCCACTCCCCGAGCACCTAACTCGAGAGTTTTCTTCACTATATCAACAAGCTCCCTTATGGCGGAGAAAACCTTACACACCAATTTACACGCCACAACTTCTTCACACCTAAGTCACAACTTCTACACAACTTCTTCAAATCAATCTACTTCACAACTAACTACTCCACACCTATCTTCTTCACACCAATTCACTTCACAACTAACTACTCCACACCTAGCTTCTTCACTACAATCTAATTCCTAACTTTTCTTCTTCACACCAAGCAACTAACTAATCACACAATCTATATATCTAGCACAACTATCTATAATCAAATATTCACAACAATCTTCACAAAGAATAATCTTGATGATGCACCAACAACTTGGATGTGGATGTCACAACAAGTTGTAATACTTCTTGTCTTGGGGGATAGAAGTATTATTCTCTTGCACTTGAGAGGATGAAGTTTGAATCACTTTGAAACAAAGAATTATGCACTTATGATCAAAGGATTAAGAGAATAGAAATGTGGATCTAGAACAGAAAGTTTAGGAGTGCAAAAGGTGAGAAAATTCTGAGGGGTGAACCAGTATTTATAGGGGAGAAAAATACTGTTCTGGAGCGTGGCCGGTCCCCTTAATTAATGGCCGGTCCCCTTAATGATTAAGGGGGCCGCCTAAGGAATTAAGGGGGCCGCCCCTTCAGAACGTTGGTTTTTCTTGTCTTTTAGTGGAGAATATTTTTCTGGATAAAATTTGCCATTTTTGGTTGGAAATTTGAAATCATATATTTATAATGAATTAATCATATTCTTTTAATTCCAAGAGTAATTTTGTAAAAGATATAGAATGTTTAATACATTTTATAAAAATTCTAGTGATTAGAAAAATTTCCTTTGATCATGAAATGCAATAAACCCTTTGTTTATTCATACCTTAAGTGATATGGAAGCAAAGACAAATATTAAGCACTAAAAACTTGTTTACGTCATAAGTTTTAGATTAATGAGTTTATGCTTTGTAATTATCAAAACATAGAGACATTGTTAATATGCTAACAATGTTTTTAGACATTATTTATGTCAACAATCTTTAAACCTGACGCATCAGGACGGCTACAAAAGTGGAGTGTGTTGTTGAGTGAGCATAACATCTCGTATAGACCACGCACTGCAATCAAGGGGCAGATACTAGCTGACTTTATTGTTGAAAAGCCAGATACCGATACTCTACCTTCAATAGGCAAGACAGAGTTACAAGAACCATGGGTTCTATTCATAGACGGATCCTCATGCGTGGATGGATCAGGCGCAGGCCTTATCCTTACTAATCCAGAGGGAGTAGAATTCACCTACGCACTGTGCTTCAAATTCACAACCACAAACAATGAGGCAGAATACGAAGCCCTACTTGCTGGACTGCGTATTGCAATTCAAATGGGTGTACGCAACCTAGAGGCAAATGTGGATTCCAGGCTAGTAGCTAACCACGTGCTAGGTGAATATGAAGCCAAGGATGAACACATGATCCAATACCTCGAAAAAACCAAGTCTTTAATTCAGAGCTTTGATAGGTTCCCAATCAAACAAGTACCTAGAGGAGACAACAGGAAAGCTGACGCGCTTAGCAAGATCACATCTACAAGCTTTGCGCACCTATCAAAACAGGTATTGGTAGAAACTTTAAAAAATAAATCAATCTTGGAGATGGAAGTATCCACGGTGATAGAGGAACAGGATCCCACGTGGATGACACCTATCATTGAATTTATAAGCAAAGGAATCTTACCACAAGATCAGAAGGATGCTCGAAGGGTGCGGCGCACAGCGCAGAGATTTGAACTCCGAGATGGCTTCCTATATCGACGTTCATTCCTACAACCTTGGCTCCGATATGTTGGACCTCTTCAAGTAGATTATGTACTCCGAGAAATTCACGCTGGATCATGTAGCATGCACTCGGGACCACGGTCCGTAGTGGCGCGCGCCCTGCGATTAGGATACTATTGGCCTACTATGCATCGCGACACGTGGGATATGATTAAGAAATGCAGTAATTGCCAAGTCCACAGGCCAATTCCGCGCCGACCATAATAAGAGTTAACCCCCATCACCTCACCATGGCCATTCTATAAATGGGGCATCGATATCGCAGGCCCTTTTCCATTTACAGCGGGAGGGCTGAAATTCCTCATCGTAGCCATAGACTATTTCACCAAGTGGATTGAGGCAAAAGCAGTGGTGAGCATCACTGGAAACCAGGTAAAACGCTTCATGTGGGACAATATTGTGTGTCGCTTCGGACTACCTGGGGAAATTATCTCAGATAACGGAAAATAATTATGCGATAACCCATTCAAAGATTGGTGCGCGCAATTGAACATCACATAACACTTCGCTTCAGTAAAACACCCACAAACCAATGGCTTAGTTGAACGAGCGAATCGCAGTCTAGGCGAAGGAATAAAATCGCGCCTTGACAGACATAAAGGAAAGTGGGTGGACGAATTGCCACATGTTTTATGGACACACCGCACGACGATTAAAACCAGTACCGGAGACACACCATTCTCCCTTGTCTATGGGGCAGAAGTCGTCATACCAGCCGAAGTTGGAATGCCAACTATACGTACAGCGAAAATAAACCTCACAACAAATGACGAGGAGCGGTGCATAGACTTGGACTTGCTGGAAGAAAGGCGTGAACGTGCAGCTATACGCGAAGCGAAGGCTAAAGCAAAGATGAAGAAGTATTATGATGCAAAGGTCAAACACACTTCTTTCACGCAGAAGACACGGGCAAGCTTGGACCCAAATGGGAAGGACCCTATGAGGTCACGGATGCACTAGGTAATGGTGCATACAAGTTGCGCGATATGGAAGGCCACGAGCTGGCACGCACTTGGAATATCTGCAATCTATAGAGATGTTATCTTTAGGAAAGGCTACGGCCCACAAACAGACAACCTTGCACTTTAGTACGTGCCCAATAAATGTCTGTCTTTGAATTTTCTTTTCTTTTTTAGGAATTATCTTTTAAAACTTGCAAGTATTAATAACACGTTGTGGTTTCTAGCTAACTCCATAACACACTTCACTTTATTGCGTACATTTCTATTATGTTTCAATATTGTTATTTTATATTTTGCCTACATGGCGTGCATGCACTTATTAAGACCCACGATGGCAGGAAGGATGAGTAAACCCACTAACTAACTCGTTGAATAAGAGGGTTGCAAACCCATCAACACTGGATCACGCATCCTTGCTAAGCGCCTTACCTTTAAGACGTTGAAGTAAGTTTCCATTCGCATTCCACGAAGGATGCGCAATATCACATACACTGTCAGCATCTTGGCCTCATGGAGTTCCTCCACAGCCTGCGCCCTGCCACGCTCCACGGCGCACTCTACAACCTTCCCAAAGGCCTCCAACACCTCCGGGGACTCCAACGTGCCCATAGCAGCTAGGCGCAAACCAATCAACCACCTACAAAAGCAACAAAGGATGTATTAGAATAAAAAAAAGGGGAACATTAACACATATGGTAAGAGAAAATCGCAGAATAGACAACACATACCTGCGTTCAGCAATCGTAGACATAAGATGAGGACATAACTCCTCATCGTATTCTATACTCAGCTTTCGCAGCTTGTCCTCCTGCACCTTCAGAGCGTTCTCAACTTGAGCGCGAAGGTCATCAATATGGCCGAAGTGCTCAGCCTTCTTCTCCTCAAGATACTTTATCCCCCAGGATAAGTTAGACCTGAACTGATGCAGCTCCCCGCGCTCGTGCTGCAGCTCAGCCATCACGGACAGCTTCTCATCCGTAACCTTCTTCGCATGCTCGGTGACAGACTCTACCTCTGCCCGCGCACCAGCCAACTGCGCCTTGAGCAAGGAAATCTCCTCATCTTTCTGAGCGAGAATACCACCTTCACCAACATAACGCGTCTTCAACTGAGTGACCAACTCAGTCTGACGCTCAGCAGCAGCAGCTAGCTCCTCCATCAACTGCTGCGCAGACACCTCCTCAGCTACCTTTACCGTCTCCTCCACGTTAGCATCCTGAGGGGGGACCACGCTTTCAACAAACGAATCACCCTCTGCGGCATGGTCACTACAAGCAAAGGAAGAAGGTCAGAGCATAGTACAACAAGTAATGCAAAAGAAATGTGATCATCACTTACAAAAAGGGAAAAGACTTTGAAATCTCCTTATCCGCGCCAGTAGCGGACGTGTCATCTGCTGCGGATGATTCTTCATCCGTAATAAGATGGCGCCTCCTCTTGGAAGTACCAACGCCATCAGACTCTCCCTTCCGCTTTACGCCCTGCGCACTTCCCTCAGGCTCCAGGACCTCCACACTGTCGGAGGACTCAGTATGCAATTCCTCTACCACGGGAGACGGCTCCCCAGTAGGAGGAACGCTCTGCACAGGAGTCACAAGCGCAGCAGCGGGAGGAGAATCCTCAGGACCATCTTGCGCCAACACCGTTTTGTGTCCCGCAATAGCTTCCAAAATTGGCTCCTCATCGTCCCTAAGAGGGCACACCCCCACTGTCACTTGCTTGGGCTTCTCGAGCTTCACTACGGCAAACAAATCCATTTATGCGCGACACATGAACAAATAACAAAAACAACTTAGTTATTGAAATTACATATAAAGGAGCACTTACATTATCGAAGCGAATGTAAAAAAGGACAAGCACCCACCCCGGCCGCTCTCATCGAGGAATGTTGGAACCTCGTCAGAACCATGAAAATAGTTGCGACTCAGCCCCATGTGAACCTCCGGGTAGGAGTTAATGGGGATGCGGTTGGCATCAATCATATCCACATCCTCCGTGCTATACGAACCGGGTAAAGGGCGCTCATCCCTTGGTAGCGTCCCTTGAGTATAAAACTCAAACGGTGAGGGAAACACTATATCATCTACCCAGAAATTTTTTTCCCTTCAATCCCTAAGGGAATCTACCTTCTCTGTATAACACTGAAGGCGCCCAGAGTGCTTCACAAAAGACACCCATCCATGCGACCACGTTGTGCGGTAAAACGCACGGAATAGGTTAATGGTAGGGTTGACTGCAAGCAAACGGCGGTTTATTTCAAAATTTGATATTTTCGCCGCACCTATACAGTGCAGCTGGGAAATGTGAAGACGGTAGAAGTTGAGCACATTGCTCAAGAATAAGGATATAGGTACGTGCTGGTTTGCATACTCAAAAAAGCACGTATATAACCCTATTTTTCCCTCAGGGAAATCCGCGATACACGCGTTTGCCTCCGGTACTTCCGGATGTACATCTAGGGGAATGAAGTAATCAGAGGAGAACTGACGAAGTTCATCCTCGTCTATTTCAGATGGGAACTCTTCTAATTGACGAACCATTTCTAAGGAATGACAATACTAGCTAAGGCGCGTATTCGCGGTTACCTAATAAAACAGTTGATCTCTTAAACGAAGCTTTGGAAAAGTTTGAAAATGGCGGAAGTAGGTTTTTACTGAGATGTTTTTAGTAAAATGGGAGGCGATGACTTATATAGGGTCACAAAAACACTAGAAAGCTAGCCACGTGGAACCCACTAATATAATCGTGTGGCTAGAAGATGAGAAGGTACATGCACTTTTTCCCACTTCCCGATAAACACTTGGACACGCTCCCCATTTCCCGAGGGTATCCTTGAGATATTTTGGGACTAGATACATGGTTCCAAATAAGGGGCGGTGAATATTCGAACTTTTCCCGCGACGTTTGCCACTGATATTACTAGTCTAGCGCACGCGGCTACGAGCCGCAACCACTAGACTGAGGGGACATGATGACGTATAGTCTATATTTGGGCCGCGAACCCAAATGATAAACATTACTAAAGCCCAAACCCACCACGAGTGGGCTATCATAACAATAATTTGGGCTGCACTACCAATGAGTTGGGCTCACATAGGCCTAAGCCCCAACCAAACTATTTATGGTCTCGATAACGGATCTTCTATTTTACGGATAAAGATCCTTGGACCAGATAAGCACTACGTGTGCGAAGAGTAAGGAGCACGAAACCTACAAGGATTCTGCACCTATATATAGAATGACATAATTCTCATTAAAGGTACGATTCACGAAACCTAACTCTTGAATATAACCCTAAACCGATTACTTACTCTCACGCTGGAGGATAATCGTGGGAGACAATCCCACGATAAGTATAACGGTGTTTGTCTACTTTCTTAGTGCGCAGGTTTCAAGCATTAAGAGCTAATTGGTACGAGAGCAGGAGCTCAAACCAGGAACACCCAACTTTTGTATCAACAACATAACACATTATTGTGTAGATATTTTTTTTGTATAATTTATGTGCTTTTAACATCCTCTTGTTAGAGATGTATTTCATATTAATAAAAGAGGACTTCAATTCGAGACTAAGTCTATGTTAATAAATAAAATATTGCAACAGGAAATTTAATATAATAATAATTTTGTGCTCATAAAAAGAGCATATCCACAAATAGTATGACAACTAAGATTAAGGTAGACTCATATCATTTTTAAGTTGGTCAATAGATTCATCAACAAGCATTAAGCATAGACTTAGGTCGTGTTTGGTTGGGGCCATTTGAAGGAATTTTGAGGGTTTTGAATTTTAAATGTCCTCATTTATTATGTTTGGTAAAATTAATGGGGGAAATTTTAAATGCTTTAGGTTGTGTTTGGCGCAGCAGATTATGAAGAGATTATGCTTATTTTTTAAAAAAATAAGCTACTTAAAAAATAATCTTTGTTTGGCAGACAGAACTTATAAGAGATTATAGGAAAAATAATCTTTCATAATCTCTGAAAATCAAAATTTACTTCATGTAGCTTATAAAAATAATATCTTTTTATAATCTTTTTCAGCATCAGCACAAGCACCAGCATCAGCATCAGCAACAACATCAGCATCAGCACCATCTACATTTGGCAAACATACCCTTCGTCATTTTAATTTCACCAATGGGCTTGTGGTCCACTGGGCATGTCTTATTCAGTTAAGCGTGCCTAGTGGAGAGTAGTACCGGTTTGGGTGACCAAACCGGGAAGTCCTCCCTTGTGGACCACTGCCCTGTCGGTACGATTTCAAAGTCCTTCAATGAAGGTTTCAACCCACCAGGGTTCGAATCTGGAGAAGGCAGGGTTTACTTCAAATTAAGTGTCGTGCCTTCGGGCGGCTTAAGTTGAAGGTTTTCCCCTCATCGGGTTTTAAATTGGACATGAATTTCCCTTAAAGAAAGTAACCGTTCAAAAAAAAAAAAGTCATTTTAATTTCTATAAAAGGCGCCACTTTAAATTCTGTGGCTAGACTAGGAAATAATATTTTCACAAGAGGCGTTGTTTTCGATGAGCCATTTACCAATAATAATTTGATAATGGGGCCCAGTTACCAATAGTAAGGACAATTGTATAATTTATTAATATTTAAATTTAAATTCCTTTTGCCAATTGTTTGTAACCAAACACATATAAGATATTTGAAATTTAAGAATTTGATGTCCCCGCTATTTGAAATTTAATTTTCCCCATTTTAAATTCGTGAACCAAACGCCACCTTATAGAATTTTTATTCGTCATTGTAGAATGTATAAAAGAGTGGCACAAAATGGGATGAAAAAATTTCAACTTTTTACCATTTCCACTCTCAGGATGCATCTTTGAAAATACACTGTAAATACTGATAATCACTAGTACTTAAATTACTTCTTACCTAGTGACGATGCTAATTATCTATACTCTTTATAATGGAAGAATGACTCTCTCTCTCTCTAAAAAATTCAGATGTACAAAAAATGATGCATGGTTTACAACACTTTAAAGCAAGCAATTTTTCATAATTACAACAACTAAAGCATTGTGTACAACAAAAACTAGCATGAATCGAAATTCAGACCACTTTCCTTAGAATTCTACATTAATAGCATTAAAAACACCCCTACACCCAATATTACAATCATTTAAGCACAATGTACAACCCTCATTCTACATTAATAGCATAAAAAACACCCATACACCCAATATTACAAACATTTAAACACAATGTACAACCCTCCATCTTAACCTAGACACGAACCTGTGACCAAGACTCAACTCAATAAAACTCGATTCGATACACAAGGCTGTGAGCTCAAGCTCACGGCATCCCTTGTTTTCATGACTCAATAACAACGACAACAACAAAAAGAAAGAAAATGATACCAAATAATTATTTAGCTTCATATTTATTAGTTTTAATCTTTATTTAATCAAAAACTATTGAAAATTCATGTACTTATCCCCCACCGTTGCTAGAATGACAAAAAAGGTGGTGGGTTTTCCTACCTTCGACCGCAGGTATCAACAAAACGAGAGAGAGAGAGAGAGAGAGAGAGAGAGAGAGAGAGAGAGAGAGAGAGAGAGAGAGAGAGAGAGAGATGGTTTTGGTGATGAACTCGAGCTATAGTGGTGTTAATCGTGGTGTTGGGAGGTGTTTCTAGGCGCGTGATGTACGTCAAAATGATGGGGAGGTTGTAAGGGGTGTGGTGGTGGTGGCGGTGAGTTTAAGTGGCTGGCGGTGGTGTTTGTTTGGCCGGAAAAACGACTGAAGAAGAAGAAGAAATAGGGTGCGGCTGGTTTGAGAGAGAAAATGTGTCAAACCCTAAGTGAGGGTATAATGAGGTTTATATAAGAAAGTGTTTTGGACCTTGTGTGAACCTTATTGCACCCTTAGGGACTAAGATTGTAAATATATGCTAGGGTGGGAAGTGTAGTTTACCAAATCTTTTAGTATTTCGTTCTCGAGGCAAATTTAGGCGTCAGAACGACTTCCCGTGTTATTTTTATTAATTCCATCAAAAAAATTTATTTCAAGGTATCGGCCGCTGCAATGCGCGGGTACCCTGCTAGTCACTATTATTGTTTATCTCAAAAGTCATGGTAGAAAACGTGTTTTCCGGTTATATTCTAGTTGACAAAGTATAATTTGCCAACTACGGAGTAATTGCAATTGTTTATTGGCGACTATTTATAAATATCAATTATTAATGCTAAAACTTTGAGAGGAAACAGGAAACATTTCATAGTTGTTTGGACATTGCAATGATGAAAATAAAAATGCAGCCCTATATCATCTAAATTAGATTTACGGTCACTAAGAATTAATTTTTTCCTTAGGATTTAAACACTTCTTCAAAGTGTAAATTTTACACTTTTTAAGCTTCTAAATCTACATGTTAATCTATCTTTTTAATATTCCAATATGACACATTACACATGTAACAAATGCACGAATATAATATATCTTTTAATAGATTTGAACTATTCTTACACTTTGCACGTACTGTGTTTATTCATCCTCTGTTTTTGCTCTGTTTTCGTATGTTAGTTTTCTTGATAGATCTTTATCAAATTTGGAGGGTGTTTCACATTAAAAAAGAAAAACTAAATTATGTTTCCATTGTTAATTGTTTTTGGTTAGTAGTTTTGTTTTTGTATTGTGTACTGGAGAGATGGTTTACTATATTTTCTGCAGATAAAGTGGCAATCTTGTAATACATTTGTTTTGTAGAACTTAAACATAATTGTACATTAGGAATATCTTTATATCATTCAACATGAATTTGTGATAGTTTTCCAACAAAGTGTCAAGTACTGCTTGAATTAATGTAAAGTGTATAAATAATTTTAAGCATTGACTTACAACCAGTTACAATGAATATCTTGAAGTGAAACACATCACAATTGGAAGACGACAATAGTTAATACTTTGGATTTTCATAAAAAAGAACTTGTTTCTCCGGCTTAAAGAGGTACTTACCACCATATGTTGAGCGAAATACATCGATCAACAGGTGATATTGTAGTGCAACATATAGGATTGCTGGCGTGATTGCAAAAAGGCTGATAAAGATAGGTATCCATTTCATTTCTTTATGGTATAGCACGAAGAAGCTGACACTAAAAGTGACCATCATGGTTCCTATAGAGAGGAAAAGGCTGCTAGACCTGACATCAGCTTCAGGGGTAATGATCTCACAAAATCATGTTCGGCATAACGGGATGTGAGGATAGATAAAAACGTGAGTATCGACGCTGATGATAAGAACAAGGATATGGCATCTGCGACTACAAAGGCCACAAAGGACAGTTTCCGTTTGAACATGGGGATACCATCGTTTTGATTGTATCCACCTGGAACTGTAAAAGCCGCAGCAAATACTATCGTGGCAATAAGTGTTGCCACAACCATACATTGACTAGCCGTTGCTTTCATCCATTTTTCAGCTTGTGTGATCAGATCTTGGTGTTCCTTGGTGAATAACTCACGTGGTGTTAGACCATCGTTGTTCAGCCGTTCTCTATAAGAAGGGGGGATCATACGCTCTACTTCCTGCAACGTACAAGAAAAAAATAACTTAATTATATACTACTTTCTGGTTATACACTAATATTGAAAAAAGGATGTGAGAAACTGGAAAAGAAATTTTCTACCTTAAACCATAATAATTCTCGTTGCATCTGTAGTGCAGCTCCTGACACATCCTCAAGGTTCTTCTTTCGGGTACTCTTAGCAGCTAAATGCAACATATTGTTTCCATCTGAATCTTTCAAAGGAGTTACCATATCCTTCATTGCACCTATCTCGTAAAGTAGGTTGTGTTAAATATATGGATAAATATTAATATGTAAATGTCTAGTATCGAACCCGAGACCTCGGGATTGCACACTTTACAAACAAGAATAATGAATAATAAATATATATATGTTAAACGTATCGTATATATATATATATATATATATATATATATATATATATATATATATATATATATATATATATATATATATATATATATATATATATATATATATATATATATTTATAAACACTTAATGGACTAAATGGTCGTTAGTTATTAACCGTATGGACTAACTATCATTAGTAACGAAAGATAAGGACTAGAATGTAACTTGGGAGTCAAGAAGGATCTAGAACACCTTTGTGGGTGCCTAGGCCGGTCGATCATGGTGAGGGGAAGCCCAACCCATGCTTGTCTTGTCCTCCAAGTTTACTCTAGTATATATACAAGGCCAAGGATTAGGGTTTCACATCTTTTGTGCACACACACTAAACCCTAAATCTTTCCTTTGTCTTGTTTCTTTTGTGGCCGATCGGCTCAACCCCCTCCAAGGGTGTTTGGGTCGATTTTGGTTTTATCCAAAATAAGTGTTTTTGTTTACTTGCATCAAACCTTTATTCGTTGGTAGTTTGTGTGTACAAGAACGAGGTAACAACATACTTTTGTTGTTATCAAGGGATCGATTAACAAAACGGTAAGGGGTTAATCATTGATCCATATAAACCCTAATTAGGGTTCTTCATATTGTTAAAGACAATTGCTTTTGATTCTTGTTCGGGCTAGAATCACCACGGTACGTTCCTATTTAATTTATGTTAATCTCTTATGTGTTATAGATGTTCCTACGCTTCCGCATATGTGTTTACCTTTTTTATGATTGTCATGATTCTCATATTCTAACAGTGGTATCACGAGCTTGCTATAACATGTAATTGATTACATAAAACACATAAAAAAAAAAAAAAAAAAAAAAAAAACGAATTTTGTTCGTTTTAGATACATGTTTTGGATCTAGGGTTTTGTTTTTTTTACCCTAACCTTAATTTTGTGGGGGGGGGGGGGGGGGTCGATTTATTCCATGAACCCTAATTAGGGTTTGTGGTTTTATTAAAAATTGGATTAGAAACCCTAGGTTGCCTACATGTTTATGTGTTAGTTGGGCGTATCCTTGACCTAATTGGTAATTGTTATGCTTTGATCCGTGGTGAAACATGCATGTTAGTCATGGGTTATTAATTGTTTTGCTTTTCACATGTTTAGATAAATCTAATATTGGGGAAGACCCCATAATTATTAAAATCAATTATGTGCTATGTGGTATGTGATTAGCTTTGGTCTACGCAATTGACTTGTCAATGTATGTGGCTCACTTCCATTAAGAGGTGAAGGCCCTAGTTAATTATATGTATATAAAAACCTAGAATTGATTTTGTTAGGATTTTTTCTTAAAAGATTGCATGTGGCTAATTGTTTCACCTTTATAATCGTTATGTTATTAGTTGTTTTATTTGTCTTTATTACTTGTTTTATTTTTTGATTGTTGGACACGTTTGTAAGCAATAAAAGGGTAATTTTTCCATAAAGAAAATAATACGGACTAATAATGGTGAAACCCTAATGTGATAAAGTAAGAATCTTGCAAGGTCTTAAGTACCGCTAGTGGTCCGATTCGCACGGTAATCAGCTCCCAGGCGAGACTAGCAAAATTCACACTTTATTACATAATTTTGAGATTGAATCCATAAACTTTTGCTTGATTGATGTTTTATACAAGTATGCTTTTAAAATTAAGTCTTTTAAGATGATATTCATAACCGTGATTTGAAGGCTTAGAAAAGAGCCTTAGAGTCTGCCTTGGTTATCACAATCTTGAATATGTCTTAAACGAATTACTTTTAAAATCATGATTGTAGAAAGTCATCTTAGGGTTTTGGCATAAACCTCAAGTAAAACTTTGTGTATTAATTTCACGAATTGGATATAAAAAGTTTTTATGAAAACTTATGTTATAAAGATGAGTGCATGCATCTTTGTAAATATTTTGATTGACATATCAAAGTTAATACCCTTAATAATTTAAGTTACATGCCATCTAACTATAAGAAACACTTGAAGTTTTTATTTAGTAAATGTGAGACGCAGGCTAAATTTTAATGACAAGGTAAATTTCCGAGTGTGCGTGAGACCACACATGGAGAATTTGCAGTTTCTAAGTTAGACGACTTAATTAAGTTGATGCGTGAGACCTAGAGCTTAAGGCATGAGATGGGATGAAACATGCTTACATGACAAATTGATGAATCAATTTGATGTAAATCCCATAATGATCTAGGAATTGGAAAATTGTTTGCCAATTATTGTTCGACAGATTACCATCTTTTATACTTTCATCACTAGCAGATCAACTGATGTGGTGGAATTTATGTAAAGTTGGATCCTAGATTTTCAAGAAAATATGTTGGTTATATGAATATATCCTTGGGTATTATACTTTCTTGGAAATATAAATTATCGAAAATACTAAATTTGAATTTTGAAAATTCTTTAAATGTATTAATGCAACTCAAAACCGTAAACGCAAGTTATTCTTTTAATTGATCTACACCCGTTTGGGTTTTTTGGTTAGAGTCAATATTTACAAAAAGAATAAATATAGTCTTCTTTCCATTAGGAGAAGTGTAAGACTTAAATCCTATTCCTTTTTCATGAATGAGAAAGGTATAATAGGATGATTAGAATTGTCTAAATTCTAAATACATAACTCATAGCAAACTTTAATAGTAAGAGTATATGCACCTTATGAGTTATTAAATTAGAAGCTAGACTAATTACTGCATAATGGTAAAAGACGAATTAGATTATTTTATCTAGTTGTTTTGGTTTGACCATTTACAGATACTACATACAATTGTTGGAATGGTAAATCTATAAAGGAAGAAATTGCATGCCCAGTTTTTCAAGTTAATAGTTTGGAATGTGATGAATCACATTTATGTAGTAGATTACATCCTTTTATAACCTATATAATTGTTTGAATGGGTTTTTCTTAAAAGATGTAGGAAAGTAAACAAGTACACTATTTCCTATCACTGATTAATGAAACATTTACAATGTTGTCAAATTCAGTGGGAGTATTGTGTTCTTATGGCTGAATAAAGGATTATTATAATGTTCTCTAATTCAGTGGGAGTTACAAGACTTATTGTCTTGATTGTAACTTAGATTATCTTTTGAATATCTCAAGGTAATGCCTTTCCAAATATAGACACTAATATTTTCAAGGATAGTAATGTACGTTTCCTTGATTGATTGAGTAAACTCTATATCTACTAAGTTATGTTAATGACACAAATCATATTGTTCAAATTAACAAACGCGTGCGTGTTGTTTATATGATACATGGTGTTGTACCATGCACAAGTGGGAGAAATCTTCATTATGTGCAAAGTACAACACATAAGTATATGATTTAAAGGACTCTCTTAACTGCAAAGTAAGAGATTATAATTCTAATTAGATTAATACATCTAATCTTAGAAACACTTGGTGTTAAAATTCAGTAAACGTGAGACGCAGACTAAATATTAACAACAAGGTGAATTTTCATGTATGCGTGAGACCAACATGGATAATTTACAGGTTCTAAATTAGATATCTATTAGAACATAGTGTCAAATAACAATACTACTTCCGCTTATAATATTTATGTATTATTGGAATGACATAAATGCATGAAGTAATATAAAACTACTTCAATAATTATGTATTCTTAGAATGACATAAATAAATAAAGTAGTGTGTTAACTTGAAAATCTTATTAAAACCAAATGATGGTGTTCATGATTACTTTAATTATACATGTTTATAATTTATTGTATAGTTATAAACATGAAGTCTTTTAAGCATTACAAGACTTATAATAAAGTAAGACGTTAGCTTGTTATGGTCTTTTAATTAAGACATATACAAGAAGTCATTGAGTTGATCAATGATTAATATAGTATGGTGGGATTATAACAAGTTTATGTTTTTATAAGACATAAACATGAAGTGACTTGGTCAAAAGTACTTATGTTATAAAGCATGCAATTGGTTTGGAAATACTATTATACCATTAAGTTGACTTAGTTGGTAAATACGTATGCCAACAGGAATATGGTTATCTTATATATATATATATATATATATATATATATATATATATATATATATATATATATATATATATATATATATATATATATATATATATATATATATATTGTTAGATCTTCTTACAATATTAATTCTAATTGAAGTACCACATATGGATAGTATGTTCAGTTAGGGAATCAAACTCCTGTTAGATTGTTTGATTAAAGATAACTATGACTTCTTTTCTTCCAAAAGTTATCAAGGTTAGAAATTGAGTATGAATTGAATATACTCAATTAGACTCCCAAAAGATTAATAAGACTTTATTGAATTATGAAATGTGATGAATCACATTAAGTCTTAAATTGATGTTCTGAATTTGTTAAGCCACTTATAAGAAGGATTGTTAACAAAAGAATATCAGGAACTATCAATGTGTATTTGTAATGTCCTAAAAGAGAACGTTGGATTGTTGCTCTAAATTGCTAAGTAGTTATAGAAAGTCTCTGTATTACTAAAGGCAAGTGGGAGTATTTTATCTCGAAAAGATAGAATCACAAGATACATAATCTTCTAAAACCACACTAGTTAAAATCATGATGAGGCTTAACATGTTAAAGATAAACCTCAAGATGATGGAATTATCATTCATATATCCACTTGGATATCTCATATATTTAATGAATATACTGACGATTATATGATGTAGTATTACCAAAATAATGAATTGGGTAAATTACTCATAATATGAATATTATAGATGCTGTTCATAAAGATATTCAAATTTAGAAAATTTGGTCTATCTTAATTCTTAATAGTTAGAGAATGATGATGAGTTTATTCAAAGATAATGTAACCCTAGTGGTTTAAATCTTTGTGAAATAATCATATGGACAAAATTGTACACATATCTTAATGCATGTCTTATTACAAGATTATTAATTATACTTAAGCAATTAACTATGATTGAATACTCTTTCCTAAGCACATTAAAGATACAAAGATGCTTAATTGTCATATTTATATGAATACGAAATTTGACAATGAATATCAAAACTCTTTCTTGAATAATTACTTGAGCGAGGACGATAAGTAATCAAAAAGGAGTTTATGAATTCAAGAAAGTCTTTGGAAGTGTACAAAATGCAATAATCCATGAATGGATAAATGCATGCATCTAGGAGATTATTCTTATGATAAATTATTAAATCTATGTTTAGGTTTATAATTAAAATAAGGTAATTTCTAAGTATTCCTGAAAGCTAGTGGGAGTATTATGTTTGATTTACTAAATCATATATGTTGTATAACATATAAGAGTAACATTCCATATAAGTAAAAGGTTAGACTTAATTTGGAATGAAACGTTACTTGAAAGATTTAGGAAATATAACATACAACCTTGGAACAAAAAGTTTATTATTAAATAAACATGTGCGGTAAATAAATTCTAATAGAACATAATATATCATTTAGAAAATGGATATATATTATGAAAAGATAGAACATGAATATAAATCTAAGTTTGACTGAAGAATTTTCATGTGCATTATATTATTGTTGTATCATGCTTAAGTGATTAAATGATTTGACCATATTTGATATCCAATTAAAAGTTATTATATAACTTGTGTAATAGATATTCTAATGGAAAATGTTTGAAATTAGAATAATGATCCTCAAATTGGAATAGCTCCTAAACATTACACATTGGATATTAAGTTTACGGAAATTTTAAGAGCATATTGTGTTTAATATACAATGATGCTGGTTTATTTGAGATGACACTCAATAACTAGTCATGGTAGGATTTTATCCTTGTTAATCGCCATGTAAACTAGTTGTGCTCAACTAAGAGCATAGTTGCATTATACATTAAAGAATTAGAATACTTTAAACTTTAAAATGTTTGAAAGTTTGATTATCATAAATTAGTGATTGAGGAGTTCAAACCATTTATGAATATTATGTGGCTATATCAAGAAAGTTGGATAAACACATACAAGAATCTCGCTAATTGAATTCTTGAAATAAGTATTCTCAAAATTCCGTTAGATCAAGGTTAGTTGATTTATGCCTTGTCAACAAGTATGAATGACATGACTTAAGGCATAATTCATTAACTAGAATTATCATGCATTGATCTATTTAGTGTTTGGATAAAGGACATTAAGCAATTATTATTTATAATGAATTAAAGTACTTAGTACGTTTGTTTTCATTAATAATAAAGTGTGTCCTATATTTGCATGTTTAAATCCGTGAATAACTTATGTTATTCTAAATTGTCCATTGTCGATTAATGATATGGGAATATCATTAAACTAAGACAAATCTGAGTATTGGTTAAGAATATACTTGAAAGTATATTGATGCGTTGACATACCAATTTCACATGATATTCGATGAATTGAATATTGGACTTAATCCCAATAATATGATTTAATATTTAATGTGAGAATCATATTTAAAGTTATCCTCAGACTTGAGATACCAGATAAGTGTCATGGATGTAGTGCATTTTTGTGAAGCAATCTACCGCTCACCGTAACAGGGAGTCATAAGGGTTGTTTTCAGAAGTGTTGCAAAATTCATGGGTTATTCTTGTAGTCAAGAGAGAATTTGTTCCTTCTGATTTGTTCAGAAGTTTAATACTGCTGGGCCCCTCGTAGGGTTGACAAAATGTTTGCGTGGCCACGCCCAAAGTCTATCTGGAATACGTTCAGATGTTTTGGTAATTTTGTTCAATTATAAAGAGACGAGAAACATAAGTTTAATAAAGAATCTCACATCTTTATTAATGTGGTATTAGTAATGAAAGGATAATTAGAATGATGAATCATTAAAGGTTTTTCAGGAAACCTAGCTCGGATTGAACTAGGGGCATTGGAGTGTTGCAAGACGCTAACCAATGTCATTTTACTATTATTAGATATCCAAGTGGGAGCTGTTAAATATATGGATAAATATTAATATGTAAATGTCTAGTATCGAACCCGAGACCTCGAGATTGCACACTTTACAAACAAGAATAATGAATAATAAATATATATATGTTAAACGTATCGTATATATATATATATTTATAAACACTTAATGGACTAAATGGTCGTTAGTTATTAACCGTATGGACTAACTATCATTAGTAACGAAAGATAAGGACTAGAATGTAACTTGGGAGTCAAGAAGGATCTAGAACACCTTTGTGGGTGCCTAGGCCGGTCGATCATGGTGAGGGGAAGCCCAACCCATGCTTGTCTTGTCCTCCAAGTTTACTCTAGTATATATACAAGGCCAAGGATTAGGGTTTCACATCTTTTGTGCACACACATTAAACCCTAAATCTTTCCTTTGTCTTGTTTCTTTTGTGGCCGATCGGCTCAACCCCCTCCAAGGGTGTTTGGGTCGATTTTGGTTTTATCCAAAATAAGTGTTTTTGTTTACTTGCATCAAACCTTTATTCGTTGGTAGTTTGTGTGTACAAGAACGAGGTAACAACATACTTTTGTTGTTATCAAGGGATCGATTAACAAAACGGTAAGGGGTTAATCATTGATCCATATAAACCCTAATTAGGGTTCTTCATATTGTTAAAGACAATTGCTTTTGATTCTTGTTCGGGCTAGAATCACCACGGTACGTTCCTATTTAATTTATGTTAATCTCTTATGTGTTATAGATGTTCCTACGCTTCCGCATATGTGTTTACCTTTTTTATGATTGTCATGATTCTCATATTCTAACAGGTTGTAGATACCCTCGTGACGATTTTTGACAGCAACATGAAATATAGTTTGATTGTTATCATTCACCTTCCATATGAGATCTGGACTTCTACGGATGAGCTCAAGTAAAAAGTTTGTATTGCCCACTTCTGCAGCAATAAACATTACTCGAGAAGAGTACGTGTACTTTGAATGTGTTGCTTTACGCATGACACTAATATGGTTTTTAATGAGACCATGTAAAGATTTCACACTAGCTGACTTCATTACCTTTTGAGTATCATCATGCAATTTCGAAATATTTTCAGAAATTATCTTTTCTAGTTCCAGAGCATGATCTCCCTTAGAAGAATGCGTCTTTTTTTCTTCACTGATTATGTCCCGGGTTTCAACCATCATTTTTATCACATAACGAGAAACAAGTTTTTTTAGGTGGGGAACATCCTGTATATTTCGATAAGTGTTTTCCAGATCCTTAAGTTGCTCAGATATGAGTTCTTTGAGTTGTATAGCATGAAGCACCCATCCAGCACCTGAATTAATCATATCCTCTGGCCCTCTAAGTATGTCATCCATTCTCCTCTTAGACTCTGTCAAAATATCTTCCCAAAGGATTCTCAGTAATGGTACCGCATCACTTTCTTTCTCAGGAGTTCTCGCCTTTAAATCAACGAATGCAGAAACTGAAAGGAATAATTGAGAATGAAGCCAAAGGTGGACGAGTTTTGTTATTGTAATATTAGTGAAAGGATAGTAAAACAAATGGACTCACCTCTTAAGGAAAAACACAAAAACAATTGAGAAAGGCCAACCAAAAAGAGTAGTGTATTGATGTATTATTCTTTTAACTCAACCCACTCTAGGTATTTGACCGTATTCCTACTCCTTGCTTCAGATTTTTAAATCTGAATGTTCTTAACATAAAAGTAAAATGCATCGTAAGAGTAGAAATGTTCACCTGAACTGTTGGTTGATCTCTTGACAAAACCAGATTTTGCTAATGCTTTAGAAAACGCATGAGGTTTTCGAGCCAGAAGTCCAAGTAGAGTATTACTCCTACCAAGTTCTGGGTACTTTTTCACTATCTTTTGTGCGACATCTACAAAAGGTTTAACTAAAAGAAATGTTATACCGGAAGCAACAAGACTCAATAATAAATTAAAGCAAAACGAGAAATTATAAATATTTTAATATTAAAAGTCAATAGTCTGAATGATAAATAATTACCATAATTTCACAAAATAGCTTCAATTTAATAGCTAATGGTTTTTTTTCTTCCACTCGTGAAGCTCTTAAGTTAGTAGTTAGCTGGCTGAGTAGCTCCCATATCGCGTGTGTATTGTACTTGTCAAAAATTAGGAGCAGCGCAAAATATATACTAGCCAAAATACTTACCGAACATGTCAGTTTCTACACATTTCTCAAGAAGCCATCTACGATTCTGAACATTCCAACCATCATGACTCAAGTCTTTTGAAAGTTTGTAAAGATGCTTCACCACATCCTTATTTCCAAATAAGGCAGTCGCATACAGTGGCATCATTTTTCCTCCACCACCTGGGATTGTATCCAAGGTCGGGTTCTTTGCCATCATAATCTTAACAGTTTCAATGTTTCCAGCTGCAGCTGCTAAATAGAGGGCGGTATTCTGATTTTTGTTTACAAGTTCCAAGTCCTCCTTTTCCATTTTTTCCACCAGATTTCTGACAAACTCGTCCACCTTTTTGGGACCTTTTGCGGATGCTGCAATATGAAGTGCGGTTTCACCGTTTTCGCTAATACTACACCTTACCAGTTTCTTATCTCCGTTCTGATTTAAAATATCTTCTGCGACTTTCCAATCACATTTTATTGATGCTTCGTATGTTGTCCCAATCGTGATATATGGATCGATGTGTTGGTGAAACAAATACTGATTTGCAAACTAACAATAACAAAAGATAACTTATATATTGTCTAACCATTGTAATGTTACATAATACTAAGTACTTATAGGTTTCCAATCGGTATGAATGAACCATTGCAACCTTTCAACTAAAGTCATGTCTATTCGGTTTAAATGAACCGATGCATCTATACATTGTGATGGTTCGAACAGGTATAAGCCAACCATTGTGACTATTCGACCATCTCCAGGATTCTAACTATAATAACTAACTAACTTAACTAACAAACGGTTATTAAGTTTCTGATAAACACGTTTGGTCCTTCATGTTTCCTTTCAAAGTAACATCGAGATTATCTTGGTTCACATTCTCCTCCTTAATCTTGATCGTTGCTTTGTCCAAGGTCTTGAACTCCGAGCATTTGTCTCATAGTTGTAAACTTGAGTCTTGGTAAAGCTTTCGTTAAGATGTCTGCTCTTTGTAGTTCTCCGCTAACGTGTTCCACATTTATATGACCATTCTCTACGCATTCCCGAATGAAATGATAGCGAATGTCTATATGTTTACTCCTTCCATGAAATACTGGGTTCTTTACGAGTGCTATAGCTGATACGTTGTCAACTCTGAGCGTTATCCTCTTTTCTTCAATTCCAGTCAGTTCACTAAGTAAACGTTTTAACCATAAGGCTTGACATGCTGCTGCAGTAGCCGCCATGAATTCTGATTCACATGATGATAGCGCCACTGTCGGTTGCTTCTGAGTACACCAGGTAATAGGTGACTCTCCAAAGTAAAATACGATTCCAGTAGTTCCTTTTCCTTGATCGGTATTGATTCCATAACTACTGTCACTATAACCTGTTATCTTGCAGCCGCCTTCCTTCTTGTATATTATTCCATGTTCTTTTGTTCCTTTGACATATCGGATTACTTGTTTTACTGCCTTTAGGTGATGATCCTTCGGGTCTTGCATAAATCTGCTGAGTAGTCCGACTGAGTAACTAAGATCCGGTCTTGTATGTAATAAGTATCTGAGGCTTCCAATTAAACTTCGGTAATAAGTTGCGTCAACTGGTTCTCCATCTTTCGCCTTGACCAACTTAGTGCCGGGATCTAATGGTATCTTCGTATCATTGCTATCCGCCATACTTGTTTCTTTTAGGATCTTGTTAATGTATCCAGTTTGCTTGATTGTAATCTCTCCTTCTGTCTGTGTAACTTCTATCCCAAGGTAATATGCTAGCAATCCTAAGTCGCTCATTTCAAATTTATCTTCCATCTGGGATTTGAACAAGTCTATCTCTTTCTTTTGAGTGCCCGTGATTATTAAATCATCTACATATACTCCAACGATAAGTGTTGAATTCTTGCTTCTTTTCGTGTAGACTGCTTGTTCTAGATTACATTTCTTAAAATCTAATGACTTCAAGGTTTGATCAAGCTTTACATTCCAAGCTCTTGGTGCTTGTCTTAAGCCATACAAAGCTTTTGTTAGCTTGTATACTTTTCCTTGGTTTCCTTGCTGAATAAAACCTTCAGGTTGTGTAACATAGACTTCTTCCTTTAATTCTCTATGTAAAAATGCTGATTTTACATCTAGGTGGTGTACTTGCCATCCGTGATATGCTGCTAGTGCTAATATTAATCGAACTGTCTCTATCCTAGCAACTGGTGTGAATACTTCATCAAAGTCTATTCCTTGTTCTTGTACATAACCTTTTGCTACTAATCTGGCTTTATATCTAATGATCTTTCCGTGTGCATCTCTCTTGGTTTTATAAACCCATTTGAGTCCTATTGCCTTTTGATTTTCTGGCAAATCTGTGAGAGTCCATGTGTGATTCTTGTTGATTGAATCTATTTCAATTTTCATGGCCTCAATCCATTTCTCGTCTTTTGATGCTTCCTTGTAGTTACGGGGTTCTTCTTCAATAAAGAATAAACTTGGAGTTTCTACTTGTTGTGCATGTTGATAAATTTCATTGATATTCTTTAAACCTCGTACTGGTCTGTGATCATATCTTTCTGAGCTTCCTGATGAGCTTTCTAATGAACTAATAGTAGTTTGTCTTTCAATTTCTGAGTTATGTTCGTAAGTGTATGTTGGTGGTGTAGTTGGTGATGCTGGATCAGGTATTGGATCTTCTTCATGATACGTATTATCAATGTTTTCTATGTTGATTGGTGTAGGATTTCCATTATCAACTTCGTCTACCACAAAACTAGTCCAAAATGTGTCTTGTGTATCCGTATCATCTCCATTCTTATTCAGATTCCACGGTTTCATTTCCATAAACTTTACGTCCCTACTAACATGTTTCTTCTTTCTTACTAGATCATATAGCCTACAAGCTTTTGATCCTCCCTCTACTCCTAAATAAACCATCGGTATGCTTCTATCATCTAACTTCTTCAAGTGAGGTATGGTTATCTTAGCATAAGCTGTGCATCCGAATATTCTAAGGTTTTGTAGGTTTGGTTTTCTTTTGTAGAGTGCTTCATATGGTGTTTTATCTTCTAGTGCTCATGTAGGTACCCTATTTAGAATATAAATAGCATGTTTTACTGCTTCCGCCCAAAAAATTAAGGGTAACTTCATCGCTTTCATCATACTTCTGGTAGTTGATAACACCGTTCTATTCTTTCTTTCAACTACTCCATTCTGTTGTGGTGAGTATGGTGCTGTTAACTGTCTTGCTATTCCATTCTCTTTACAGTACTTGGTGAATTCATGTGATGTAAATTCACCACCTCTATCTGTTCTTAGCATTCTTAACTTCAATCTCAACTCCATCTCAATCTGTTGTCTAAATTCCTTAAATATGGTGAAAGCTTGATCCTTAGTTGTTAGAAAATAAGCCCACATGTAACGTGTACAATCATCTACTAGTAAGAAGATGAGTTTCTTTCCGGATTGTGTTGTTGGACTTATGGGACCACAAAGATCACCATAAACTAAATCTAGTGGGTTCTTGGATCTGAATTTAGCTTGATTGGGAAATGGTGTTCTGCTATGTTTTCCTAGTAAACATGCATCACATACTTGTCCGGTATGGTTTATTCTTGGTATTCCTTCTACTAGATCTTTTCTTGTCATCTTGCTAATATCGTCAAAGTTCAGATGACCTAATCTAGCGTGCCATAACCATGCTTGATTATTCACATTTGCTAAGAGGCATATAGGTGCTTCTATCTGTAATCTAATACTGTAAAGTCTATTTTTCGACCTTTCTACCTTCATCAACAACTTCTTCTTCTTATCATACAAAGTCAGCTTGTTTCCGTCCATTATGATCTTACAACCTATTTCAGTAAGTTGTCCTAGACTAAGTATGTTGCTCTTGAGGTTTGGTATGTAGTAAATATCTGTTATCACCTTCTGCTCCTTGTTTCTACATCCTAATATTATTGAACCTCTACCCTTTATCTCTACATATGATCCATCTCCAAAACGAACGCGTCCAGTGATACTTTCGTCTAAATCTTTAAAATGACTTTTCGTTCCCGTCATATGGTTACTTGCACCATTATCTAAATACCATATGCTATCATTTGTTGTAGCATACTTTCCGGGTTGTATTTGTCCTTCATTTAACAATACTTCTTCATGTGTAGTCATTAACAGTGATGGTTCATCATCTTCATAGATAAGGTTTGACTGTTCCTGAGTTGGTGGTTTACTTCTACGTTCTTTCTGAATATGTCCATGTTTCCCGCAATTAAAACATCTTACTTTCTTCTTCCACTCACTCCTATTCTTATTGTTCTTGTCATTGTGAGTTGGGTTTTCTCCATTCGAGTTATTTCTGTTTCCTTTATTCTGCCAGTTTCCTCGTGTGTAGTTTGATCTACCCCTATTCCTGTTGAAACGTTTCTTATGTCTGGAGTGTTCGCCTTGTGCGAATAATAGGTTATCCTGGCTTTCTGCTTGTCCTCCCTTTCGGAGTTTTATTCTTTCCTCGAATGCTTTTAACTTTCCAGTGATCTCATCTAAGGTGATATCATCTAGATCATCTGTCTGTTCTATGGATGCTACTATCTGAATGAACGTATCTGGTGTGGAGTCTAATAGTTTTTGTACTAAAAGTGATTCATCGAAGGTTTTTCCTAATTCTTTTGCCTTCGTGGCATAACCATTTAGTTTATCTGTAAATGCATCCACCGTCTCTTCATCCTTCATTTGAAGTGCATTAAATCCTATCATAAGGGATTGTAATCGTGCTTGTTGCACTCTTTCTTCTCCAACGTGTCTCCTTTTCAATGATTCCCACAATTCTCTAGCAGTTTTACAACTTGCTACTTGTAATATCATATCCTCGGTTATTGCTTGATATAGGAGGGCAATAGTTGCCTTATCCTTCATATCATCGGCTTGGGTGTTTTCTTTGGGTTCTATAGTCTCCCATAATCCATGTGCTTCTAATATGACCTTAATTTGAATAGCCCAAACAGTGTAGTTTGTGGTTTTGAGTTTAGGGCATTGATATTGTGTAAGCGGTGTAATGGGTTTTACTATAGTGCTATTGACGTTAGCGTCATCTCCACCCGACATTCTAGATGTGTTTACGATCTTCACTTTTGACTTATATGGGAAATCTAACTAGTATGGTATAACCTTACTACTACGGGAATAGAAATAGTTATCCGGGAATCCTAGTAATACGGGGATCAAATATAGTTCTTGGGATTTCCTAACAATGAATATCTATACTATAAGTGTATAAATGAAATCCAATAATGATAACGTGACCTCGTATGTTTTGCGTTCCCACTTGTGTGTCGATACAAAGAGATATATCAACCACGTACTAATCTTTCCTTGTCTCCTTTCAAATTCAAATCTGGTTGTCGAGTTTATTAACCAAATTTCCACGTTGTTCCTTTTCTTCTTGACTTGGCTCCTACTACTTTGCCTCGTACCCTTGTTATGTATAGGCTTACTCCAAAAATTCTACTCGAATTGAATTTCTGGCCACGATCAACCTTCAGAATTGTTGTCGTTGTTTTCTTATTCCAAGTCTCCTCTCGGTAAAATAATACCGTAGCAAATATATATTGCTCTCCTTCTTCTTTTAGTACTCGTAATACCAAAATCACAAATCAACGTCTAAACAAATTTATTTGTTTGTCGTTCCTGCTATTGCTTGCTTCTTTGCAACCGTTGCTCTCACAATACTCCTTCTCGTTCTTTATTTCTTGTCCACACCGTTTATCAACAACGCCTAATACCTAATAGGTATTCTTTCTTTTGTGAAGTGAGTGATCAATTCGCTTCAGTTTTCTTCAAACTTGTTGTTGCTTCTTGTATTGCCAACGTGCCTACTCTTCGTATATATGTATGTATGTACCGGTATCTATCTCTAAATCCAAGCAATGCCAATTTGTTTTTTTTCTTTCTGTTTCTGCGCGCTTCTTCTTTCTTGCGTACCAACTTTGTACACAATCTTTCTCGACGTCTAATCTTCTCCCTTGTTGTGTTGTAGTAGAGAACACACAAGTACGTTTCTTGTTGTAACTTTAACAAGAAAAATCTTCCAAGTTTCTGGTTTTGCTGTGGCGTATGAATCACAACAAACCAAAGTACCAAAGTTTCTGAATGGTAACCTTTTTGTTTGCAAATTTCGACACAAAGAAAAATGTATACGGTTTTTCTTATGTCCCTAAGTTATCTATGCAACCTTTCTTATGTTAACAAGGATCAAAGGTTTGCGTTATTTTCTGGTCGATGGGTTTTTGTGTTTGGATTCTGGTTTCTGTATCTCGATGCAATAGTTTCTGGATTTCTGGGTTTGTTTACTGGTTGTAATGAGATATCCAACATGGCTCTGGATGCCAAATGTTGTCCCAATCGTGATATATGGATCGATGTGTTGGTGAAACAAATACTGATTTGCAAACTAACAATAACAAAAGATAACTTATACATTGTCTAACCATTGTAATGTTACATAATACTAAGTACTTATAGGTTTCCAATCGGTATGAATGAACCATTGCAACCTTTCAACTAAAGTCATGTCTATTCGGTTTAAATGAACCGATGCATCTATACATTGTGATGGTTCGAACAGGTATAAGCCAACCATTGTGACTATTCGACCATCTCCAGGATTCTAACTATAATAACTAACTAACTTAACTAACAAACGGTTATTAAGTTTCTGATAAACACGTTTGGTCCTTCATGTTTCCTTTCAAAGTAACATCGAGATTATCTTGGTTCACATCGTATAGAGGGACAACAATTCTAAGGTTATTTTCTCTGGATCCTGTAAAGTAATCGTTCCAATGGGTAAATAGTTAGTTACTACAATATTTACTAACCTTATTTTATTTTTATTTTTTTAACCATGATTTCCGACCTTTTTACCCGATTAATCCACTCGGTTTGAACCATGGTTCAAAATCGCACGTCAAGGCGCCGCTAAGGTCTGAGGCGTGGCATCCACATTACAAAATAGACCAAGGCTTCGAATCTAGGCGTGGCATGGGCATTAAGGCGTGAGGCATGTCGAGTTTTTTTATACAACTATGCTAATTTTTTATTTTTTTTGTAAATGAAGAATATTACATGTAAGGATAGTTTATTAACCTTGTTCATTATATAGAACACTTTTTGTAAACTCGATATATATGATATAAATATAAAAATAGTTTCATATTTTGTGCCGCCTTATGACACGCTTTAATAACGCAAAAACTTCGCCTTAGCCACTAAACCGTGAGGCTTGATCATGCCGTCACGCCACACCTAACACTATTTATAACCTTGGTTTAAACCCACCACCACACTTTTACTAACCTTATTTTTCATACGGGTATAATCACAAATTTATTTCAGCAACATTTAGCCAACAATTATTGTGACTAACATTTTATATATGAGTATTAGAGTATATGATAAAAATTATCAATTCCATCTTTAAATATATAGGCTTTCTAGGATTAATATAAGCATAGATCTCCATGTAGAATTTCATACCAACAGGGTGCATAATAACGTCTTTTATTTATTTATTTATTTTTTAATTAAGTTCTATATGACATTGCAGTGAAGGATCACAACTTCACAAGAGTAGAATGGATTATACAAATTACCTTTAATTAGATCTTCACAAGGAAGATTCGTTCTTTGGTATTTAGCAAAAAAAGTAGACGACATGTTGATTTCCTGATCGCTGGCTTAATGGATTCTGCTCACCTGTGGAGGCTGATTAAATTGCACGTATTTGTTGTATCTGCAAAATGTGAAACCTTTAAACATTAACACCCATTTACTTCACACGATAACTAGATTCGAGGATTCAAATGGTGCAACTAAAATTACCTTTGCTTCAGATAGAGCGCTTAAACAAGTGTCGCATACTAGTAAGTAAACGGAAAAATGGAAGGTTTGGAGAAAAGATTATTGCAACTTGTCTTTTACACTATATAAATACAATATCTATACTATTTATATAAATAACGATGCAAGGTTTACAACACTTTAAAGCAAGGAATTTTCTTAATTACAACAAGCAAAACATTGTGTACAACAAAAACAAGCATGAATCGAAATTCAGACCAAAATCCTTAGAATTATACATTAATAGCGTTAAAAACACCACCTACACCAAAATTACAATTAATTAAACACAATGTACAACTCTCCTATCCATATTTAAAAAAAAAAAAAAGTCTACACGATGAATGAAGCCCAAAATACATTAACCAATAAAATAACACGACAACTTTAATTTGAGTAAATTACAATATGATGATCATATCTTACAAAAACCAAGATCGATGTTCCAAAAACAACATTAAAAACAATAACTTTTAATAATTAATCAGATCGATGTATAGTAATTAACCCCGTAGACTGATGATTTCTTGAATACTAATTAAAGAAACCCCGAATCGCGACTACAATAAAGAACAACAACAACATCAACGTGGTATAACATGTAAATCACAACAACTTTTTAACATTAATTTGCATGTTCGAGAACTGATGAACTTATTAACATAAAATTATATGTGAAAAACTAGAATGTGGGTTGAATAGTTTTACGTCAATTTTTTATTTCAAAACTTTCTTTTCAAAATCTTCAATATAAGATTTATTGTAAAAATCTACTCAATCTAAATGATCAATTTCACTTGTATATGTGTATGTATATATTGTATCTTTTTAGGTTATTTATAAAAACTTTATTTTGTTAATGAACCTTTTGTTTGAACATTGTGTGAAATTAATTTTAGCACAATATCACAAGTTACAACTAGATGCAAATATTTATGAGTATGTAAACAATAAAGATATAAATAAGATAATGAACAAGAGATGGAAAGATCAAACCAAGACACAACGGATTTATAGTGGTTCGGCTACAAGGTCTCCTTCCTTGCCCTACTCCACTCCTCGAGTCTCCTACTCGAGAGTTTTCTTCACTAACACAACGAGCTCCCTTTTGGCGGAGATACCTTACACAACTTTTGCTTACACCGATTAACGACACTAAGCTAAATGTCGAGTCCTAATAGTAGCTAGAACCAATCTCACGCGACAACACACCTTCTTCACAACTTATACACACCACTACTACTACACTACTTCTCATACCTTCACAACTTCTTCTTCACAACACAACTATTACTTCACTACTTCTATTCACGACTACTAACCCACCTAGATCTATCAATTACATGTAACACCCCCAATTCATGGATGCAGCGAAATTCAAACTGGGTGTTACTCGACGGCAAAACAATCATAATAATAGAAAACGATCTCTAATTGAGTCGTTTTAAAAGATTTATCATTCAAATTATATAAATATCAGAGATTACAAAATGAGGTCCCAGATGGTTCCATGTTTACAATTTACATTAAATGAGTTTTTGAATGATAATAAAATTTATAGCCCTCTTGAATATCCGTGCCCTTCTATGCCATCCTTGATCATCATGGACCTGAAATACATGCTTAAGTGGTCAACACAAAGGTTGAGTGATATTCATAGAGTTTGTTTAATGGTTGAACACAATATGTTGGTAGTATGAGTTAATTAGACTCATACTCATGGTTGGAAAACAAAACAGGTAGGCTACGTTATTATACGCCCATAAAATGTATTATACACTAAGCTTATGACACCAAAACGTTAACGGGTACCAATATCAATCGGCGGAGTTATCCCGGTAGGTACTTTGCTAACATACCTAAATCTCAAATATTAGTGCATTTGTTTGAACTTAGTCAATACAAATGGGATTCATCAATCCCAATAGGCCTATTCACAATATTCGCGCTCACTATTACTAGTGATTAAATGGTTCATAATAAGGGATATTGGTTTTAGCAAGGATAATACTTAGTGATAATAAAACAATCAGGCAAGCATACAATTGAAAAGCATTGTGTTCGGTTGATAAATAATAGCATGTATTCCCCCCAAGGGTTTGTAAAACAATTAAGTAATGGAAAGTGGGGCTATGAACTCACCGTGAGTTGGATGATGTATAATGAGAATGATGGATATGCTGTGAGAACTTCTACGAGCAACCTAGAATAATTGTTGCAACTTAGATTTGGAATAATGTCTAAGAATACGAATAATTGCCTATATATGTCTTGCATTTAGTCTATGATGTAGTACTTAGTATAGTGTAAGTCTTTGAAAAGAAATGGTTCATGAAACATGTATAGTTTATATATCGTTTACTACCGTTCGGGCCGACATAATTTAGAAGTCATGTAGTAAATGTTCGAGGAGCCAGGACACTTTAATTCGTAAATCCACAACTCATCTCGACGGCTTACTTAATGAACTCCTCACATGAGGCTCCCTACTATTGTAGTATTTGATAAAATATATAGATATAAGTTTTGATCCGAAAGTATCTCATGGTTCTTTTAATGGAGTAGATCCAAATTGTATGTTTAAGTTATCGCTAACTCTTTAGCTCATGTTTTCGCCTAGGTAAGTTTATATGGTCATTTAGTCATGGCCTTGCCGTGACCTTTGGTCATTGTTCCATGGTCTTGAGACTCAACCTTGGCTCTAGCCATGGTTGTGGTCTTGAATCTAGGTCATTAGACCTCTTGTTCTTTTTAAACAATAACAATTATATAGTGACTTATATATATAAAATAGCTGTTAAGAAACTGAAGAAAATCTCATTCGTTATTGGTTTTCTGGAGACGTGCTCCTGGGTTTTTGCAGAAAACGTGATTCCGGACAACTTTCGTGTTTTAACTATTTCATGAAACGGACCAGAAGGGCCTCTTTTTGCGTGTTTAAGGTTCTGTCACAGAAAGTATTTAGGCAGTTTTGCCGTAAAGTTTTGGTAACTTCAAATGGTCATAATTTTTGACTCGTGTACTCGTTTTAGGTGGTTCAAATTGCTATGTTTTCCTTGTTAAGTCCTCTACTACAATATGTAATTGTCCAATATCATTTATATACTGTTTTGATCAGAGTTCTCCATAAAAATCACTAGTTTGCTTGTTTACTTATCATAAGTTAACATATATATATCATAGATTGTTTTACCCATTTTTATACATCATGAACTTAATAATAAGACAATATATAGTATGAAGGAAATACAAATAGCATGAAAATGATATTTAAGCAAGGAAGTGTATTAGAGTTTGCTTACAACTTTGGCTTTCTACAAGAAAGGTAAGTAACATGTAAAGTAAGGACTTTGATTGATTACTTCTCTTCACTTCATGAAATCTTTCTACCCTTGTATTCTAGAAAGAGAGATGATGAAAGTTGAGGTGACTTGAGTAGATTCAAACTTAAGAGAAATCACCAAAGTTTCTAGGTTTTGGAAGTAGTTTGATGAATCAAAACCAAACTAGAGTTTCTATGTTGTTGTAGTACTTGATTCTTGCATAAAATTGGAAGAGAATTAACTAAGTGTGAGGTGATGGTGTGTTTGATGGTGGACAGAAACAAGGAGGGGGAGGGGGGGGGGGGGCTTTTATAGGGTCTTGAGGAGGTTACTAATGAAGACTAGTCAACACCTGGAGACCAAGTATAACACATGGATTGATCCTATGGCTCTTAGCATGAGATCATGACACACAAGGGTGTGAATCCCCCCCCCCCCAAGTCGGTTCATATGAAGATAGGAAGGATGAGTTGGTCTTGGTGATATTATCCTACTTATGGAGCTAGTTTTGACTCCGTAAAATGCTAACCGTAAACGATTAAGCCATAATACGTAAAACCGGGTATCTTAAAAATACGAAACTTGGAAGAATGATTAAACTTGTCAAAATACTCCATAATAAAATATAAAATGAGTGGTAGGTTCCATTGGGGTGCTAAACCCCTGCTAAAACTGGAAACACGGGTCTAAAACGCGTAATACGTAAAACGTACGAATATTGTGTAAAATTGAGAAAAGTAAAATGTTACTTTTCTAATGTGATAATAATGATTTAAAATGACTTATAATGTCTAGACAGGGCTCAGTCTAGTGTCGGTTGGTATTTAATGTCTTTAAGACATAAAACCATAAGCCTAAAAATCAAGGAATGATTTATAAAATCAAGGAATGATTTTTGGTCAAAGGAGGGGGAAAAATAGGTTGACTTATTCCAAAAATGTGAAAACTCAAATTGTCTTAGAAACGCGGTGCAGGTATAGGCTAAGGTTACGGCTAAGTAAAAGTGCTTAAAAACGAAAATTCCTGTTTCTCACGGCCGAGGTTTATTTGCTCACATTTTTCTCAGTCATGATTAATTCTCAAATAAATCATGAGTGTATCAAACATTTTTCTGATGCGGGGAAAATTAACGCGGTCGAGTTTCGTTGTGCGTAGAATTTTTGAATGACGTTTTACCCTAAAACGTGTATTTCCTTAATAACTTTCGCGAAAATGATCTGATGAGTGTCAAACTTTTATTTTTCCATGGAAATGATTTATCATACGAGAATATGAAATAAAAATCAAATTTTGGAAAAATGAATAGTAAAAAGTGAATAGTAAAAATGAATAGTGAAATTTTCGGGAATAGAAGTTAACCTAAAAATGTGAATTGTTACAGTCTCTACCCCTTACGGGAAACTTCGTCCTGAAGTTCTATGTGTGTTATATGTTGGAGTGGTGTCGATGAAGAGGTGTGGTTTACTTATGAGGACTAAAGTGATGTAGTTTGATTTGTCGTTTCAGGGTATGGCGTAGTATGAGGTTTACTTTTATGTGGGAAAGGTAGAGTAAGAGTGATTAATTGTCGTACTTTATCGTATGAATACTTATGAATCGCTTATACTCACAAGAAATTTGTTTTAAGATTATAGGTGAGAAGTTTGTTTCTAAGAAAACATACAGGTGACTGCTCCCAGCATAACATGATCCCTCCTGAATTTGACATAGGTGATCAGGCTATGTATAATTTAGGACCGATAATGTGATGTTCGGTTTAGTCACGTAGTATTGTGTTTCTTAAAAGTTTTTAGATGGTATTCAATCTTGTAAAGCTGATGAGGGTGCTTGTGGTGTAACTAAGGATGATTTGAGCTTTAAAAGCACATCAAGATCTGTTAATGAGCTTGTGGTTGCGACGGTTGTAAAGATAATGATGGTGAAAAGACGAACGAGGCTCGTGTCCTTCATTTTGGTTTGATGAGTTTTAGTGGTTTGAGATGAAGCTGGGTAAAGAAGATATGATATCAATTTATAGGGTGGTATCAACGAAGTAATTTTTCTAAGATGGTGGTAGAATATCTTGGAGTAAAATGATGTGAAACAATAAAGTGGTAGTAAAATAGCTTGAAGTAAAATTTGTTGAATGGTTTATAGGATAACTGGGTAAACCTTATAGAATGATAATAGCCTACTAATCAATCAAATTGGTTTGGAGATAAAAATACAGTAGATGAAAATTATCACAAAGAGTTGTTTATTGAACAATAAATATTCTTAAGTCATAAAAACTCCCATTACTAGGGATGACATACACGTAGTACAACATAGTGCATAAATAGATATGACGGCTAAGTTCTAAACTTCATTGTTCTGCAGTGTTGTTGAGATTCTGATAAGCTCCTTCTCCTCCTAACATATATGCTTTCCCCTGGATGTCTTCAACCTGTTGGCCTTGGTTTTTGGGGACATCCGTTCTTGTAATGTCCACTTTCTCCACACCCGAAGCATATAACTATTGGTTGTATGTTGCTACCAGTAGCTACAGTATTTCTTCTACAATCCTTGGCAAGATGTCCTGGCTTTTGGCAATTGTTGCACTTGGCCGAGCAAGGACCTGCATGATGGTAGTTGCACTTGGTACACTGTGGTAGAGCCCCAATGTGGTGCAGCAACATAATCCGTTGCGGCTTCTTGTCTTTTGTTTTGCTGGTTATGATGATTGTTGTTTTGATTTGGGTTGTTGTTGTTGTTACTTCCACGGTTACCATCCCATGGTCGCTTGTTGTTGTTGTTCCTATTGTTATTGTTGTTATGTGATGAGTGTGTAAATACTCATCATTTTTACCATTTCTGAGCTGCCAAAACATCCAAAAACACTCAATAATGAATCAAAATAGTGAAAATATCCCAGGAAAGTGTTTTACATGTCTCAAATGCAAAAATACCAAAAACAGATGAAAAATGCACAAAGTTTGCATAATTGGCAGTTTCAGTCCCCCAACTTTCAAAAGTTGTCAAATCTAGTCCCTGGTCATTTCTAAAAACTTGAAAAAGTCACCAAAGGCCCTTATAAATCAAAAAGTTACATAAATAGTCCTTTGGTGAAAAGTTTCACAAAATGTCAAGTTTAGTCCCTGAACTTTGAAAATTGTCAAAAATGGTCCCTGGGATATGAAAAACTTTGAGAAAAACAAATTTTGTCCTTGCACTAACCTTTTATGACAGGATTGGTCCTTGGTGGAAAGTTTGGTAAAAATTACACAAATGGTCCCTGAAGTTTGAAAGTTTGACGGTTTCAGTCCCTGGTGAAAAATAAATTGAAAAATCACCAAAGAGCCTTGTACTATTCATGATGTGGCATTATACACCCTTGAAAAATATTTTGGAAACATGCCAAGATTACACCCTCAACTTTCCCAAAATTACAAAATAGGTCCTTGTGTGAAATAACCAAACCGGATCCAAAATAAACTACATAATCCAAAAACTAAACCCAATCTTAATCCAACCCACCCACTTCTTTTCTTTGGGCCCAAAGTACCAGTCCACCACTTAGCCCAACACACCCTTAATAGTTATTAACCCGGGTCAACGTTTGACCTGGTCAAAACCAGTCAAACAACCCCCTAAACCGCCCATCTCCCCCATTTCCCTCCCACCTCAATACCACCAATCCACCCTGGTTTTGCAGCTCCACCACCCCAACTTGTCCATCCCATCATCATCCCCACCTCCCTACACCTACCCATCCCACCCACAATAAATGCTTCTCCCCCAAAGCACTCAATCAGTGAGCAATTTGCAAAAAAATCTTTTGGCGCCAAAACCACGTGGCGCCTTATTAGTGGACCAATTTCATCAGAGAGAGGTGGGAAATGATGAGGATGCATCTGGGAACCCTAATTATCAGCTATAAAAGGAAAAGAGTGCAAGATGAAGAAGGAGTAGTTTATTTTAGTTTTAAGTTGTATCGAGTTTAAATTTTCTAGCAAATTAGTGTAAACTTTCCTAATTCAAATGTTGTATCAGTGTTAGTAGTGTAATGTGAACCTTTTAAATTTATAAAATCTCAAATTCCAAGTCTGATTTTCATCTTTGCAATTTTCTCAATTTTTAGATTATCTAATAGCTCAAGTGCTAGTATTGAGTGTGAATTATGGACTGAGTTAAGATCATATAAGCTCCAACAAGCTTATCAAAGCTTTAGAAACCTTAAAACTCAGTCACATTAGAAGAAAAATCAATAATCTCAAAAAAGTCAACTATTGGTCAACTGTGGTATTGGTTTTGATTTTCAGGTTGAATGAAGGATTGGTGATCAAGCAAGGAGCTTAATTTGGCCTATCTAAAGATAGGCTTCTGTGGAGAAGCCCCTTGTTCAGCTAGGGGTTTGTTTGTAAGCTTGTTCTCATTTAAAGTTTCCACTAAAAAGCTTAGTTTCTGAGTTCTTGATTGCAATCTGAGTTTTTGTGTTTTAATTGTGTTTTTGATTTGTAGTTAAGTAGAATTTAGCTTATTAGTTATAACTTACCTTGTAGAATAATTAGTAACCTTAAATTTAGTTTAAACTATCATTATTACCTTCATTGTCTAATTAGTGTAATTATAAGTTGTAACCTGCTTTCTAGTACTAAAACAACTCAACTAGTCATAATTTGCAATCTGAAATCAAGAGTATACAGTTTAACACCTAGTGGATTTGAAAAACTCAAAACAGTTTGCATTAGAGGGTGTTTGGTTCAAGCTGATTTGGTGTGCATCTGGTTCTAACTGTGGAATTACTTAGTTCCAAAATCTCATTTGGGTCCAAATAGAATCAGTTTGACCATTGGTTTGGTCAGTTTTAAAGAAGAAAGTCAAAATCTTAAAATTACAACTCTCACAGTTAACTGTGAGAGTTTCAGTTGTCTAAATCATACTCATTAGGTACATTAGTGTTTAATATAGTATAAACTAGTCATAATATAGCTTATAATTTAGTTAATAATCAGTAAGAACCTTTGGAAATCCAAATTAGTTAAAGTATCAAGTTTCATACAAAAGTCAAAAAGTTCCATTCTCATATTTTTGCTAAATTTCCAAGATTAATTGTGAGTTGTGTAATTTGAGTTAAGGGTTGAAATTTGCTGTGGTAAGAGTCTATCAGCTGATCTTTCACCCCTAATTTTTGCTTAATTTTTTTGGAAGCTTAAGAGGGTCCCACAAACCCTCAAAGTGAGTTGCAGGGCAAAAGGTTGCCCTGTGCACATCAGACCTCCACCACACCACCAACTTTGGTGGTGGTTGTAGACCACCTCAGTGGGCCCTAGTGGTTCCAGTTGCCTTTTTCCAACCCCCCTCCTACCAGGGAACAATAATTGACCATTGGTTTGACTTTTAACCCAGTGGACCCCACTTAGTTTAAGCTCCAAAGTCTGTCCCATAATCTGAGTGAAACTCAGAAGTGCAAAGTGCTTATTTCTCTTCATTCAGCTTAATTGTGCTTATTGCTTGCTATTTCTGGTTTATCTGAGTGTGTTCAACTTGTTTGTACCCATTTTGACCATTGTGGACCCCACCCAAAGCCATTTGACCTTATTTGACCAAACAGTCAACTATAGTCAACTGTGTAAGCCAAGGGGGTCCTTATAGCTTATTTATAAGCGATCTTGAAAAGTGTTTTCACAAAAGTTCTTAATTTTCATTAGTAAAACAGGTCTGTAAAAGAAAAATCCAAAAAATCCAAAGTTAAAATAAGTGATAGTTTCTATTTAATTCAACTTAATTTTAATTTTCATTTTTAGATTTTAATTAAGTAACTAGTGTTTTTATATTTTTATTAATTACCTTATATAGTAAAGTAATTTTGATAATTTTTTCAGATTTTTATTTTGTCATTTAGTGTTAATTAGATTTAATTTTAGTTTTCTTTATTATTAATTAATATTAAGTATTAAATAGCTTATTTAGTTTTTATAAAGTAAAACTTAGTTTTTATATTTTTTCTAGCTCTAATATAGTATAATAGATTTTTAGAAAATATAATTTTGAATTCTACTGTTCATTTTCCATTTTTCTTATTTTATTTGTTTAAAATAGACTTAAGTTAATTAAAAGGTAAATAATTAGTAGTTTAATCTTAAAACATAATTTTTAGAGTTTTTATAATTTTTTAGGATTCCTGTGATGGTTAAGTAATTTTATAAATTTTCTTGTAATTTTCTAAGTTAATTTAGTATTAATAGTAATTAAAAGTAGTTTAATTAGTTTAATTAAGTTAAATAGTTTTCAATTTATAAAAAACTCACAAAAAGACAAAAACATTTATTTTTATTTTTTATACTTTCTTCAAGTTCTAATTTAGGTTTAGAAAATATTTTTGCAACTTTTTAGTTTAATTTGTAATAGTTATAATTTTTAGTTAAATTAAATTAGATTTTAATTTAGATTTTAAATAGTTTAATTAATTAAATAATATTTAAATAGTACTTTAATCATTTTCATAATTTCATTTTCATTTTTAATTTTCAAGTTTGAAAAAGTGTCAAAAGCACCCCCCGTAGTTGTTAAATACCAAAATCCCACTTTTTCAGTCCGATTGCGTAAATCTGAATTGTGAATACATGCATATATCTGTTATCTGATTTTTGTGAATATTATATCTGTGTACAAATACCATCATAACAGTAGCAATATCATTCCCACATTATCTGGCTACTGTCCTCAGTGCCACTTTCTCATAAACGATTTCCAAAAACACCATTTCGATCTCGCTGGGACTTTAACGACCCGGGAAAACACTACACTATCACTGGAGTATTGATTCTAGGCTGTCTTTGACTTGTTGACCTTGGTCAATATTATCTGACGGTTCGGGACCAATCAAAATTTGGCGCCGCTGCCGGGGAGGTTGTTGCGTGTTTTATAAAATCGTTTTAAGTTTAGTGGTTTTCAAAACCCTCCCTGTACAAATTTCACACAAATTTGTAAAAAGTTTTTGTAAAAACATAATCATATCAGAAAAAACGTTCATTAATACTTCTCCTGAAGTGTTGAGAAACACCAAAAAAATTAAAAACAATCAAAAACAAACTGTGAAGTTAAATTACTTCGTGTTCTTTAAGATTACAACCTGAAACAGTTGGTTTAAGGTAAGTTCTGACATTAAATTGCGAACTGAAGAGGAATCCATTCTTTCCTCCCGCCAGCCTGCGAGTAATCTTAAAGGGACGATTTCGGTTAACGAATCAGTTCCAAAAATATTTCCCAAGTTTTCTGCACACACACCCATAAGCCTAAAGCAGTTTTTCAAAAATTAATTAATAAACCCATAATAAGTTCCCAAACTTAAGATTAAAACTTGCCTTTATATCCCTGTGAGTGGTGTACCTTTTTCAAAGAAGCCATTCACTTGTGATTGCTGGTTTAAGTTCACTGTGGTTTTGCCTCGATCTTGTTTTGAAAAATTGTTTTTAGTGCATGTGCACTCGGTCACAAACAAAACGTAAACATCAGAAAAACGTACACGAGCTACGTTCTGACACACAAGAACCAAAGACCGAAATGGCCGCTGGGCCACCACCACCTTTACCACCCCTTGACCCTCCCTTGGGTGAGCCAGCTCCCGATCTCCGAACGATGGAGGAGCTGTGCCAGCCTACCATGCAAGGGCGGGGTGGGCCTATTGCACCACTCACTATTGAGGCTGCGGACTTTGGCCTCAAGCACCACATGATCCAACAAGTCCAGAATTCGTATCAATTTCACGGATTACCGGGTGACGATGCCAATAAGCATCTTGACAAATATCTCACGGTCACCCAAAGCATGAAACAGCATGGTGTCACGGATGATGCCCTTCGGCTGTACCTCTTCCCCTATTCTCTCACTCATCATGCCACTGCATGGTTTGACCGACTTCCAAGAAATTCTATTCGTACCTTTGATGAAATGGTAACCAAGTTTTTAGCAAAATATTTTCCACCATCCATGGTTACCAAGTTACGAAATGATATCAGCAACTTCCGGCAACGTCCCGATGAGTCTCTTTTTGAGGCTTGGGAACGTTATAAGCTAGCCATTGATCGGTGCCCTAACCACAATATGTTGCAAGTTTCCATCATAGACACCTTCTATAATGGTCTGACATTGAGGCACCGAGACATTCTCAATGCTGCTGCTGGTGGGACCTTTATGAAAAGGCGTCCCGAGGAGTGCTTTGACTTAATCGAGAACATGACTGCCCATCATAACTTTTGGGATTCCTCTGCGGAGAGGGATGAGTCATGTCATTCAGTTACTCCCTCATCATCATCTCCTGAAATAATTGCTCTTACCAAAAAGATGGATGATATTTCTACAGCTGTGTTGAGAATAAGCCAATCGATGCAAAATCAGGCTCAAAATCAACAAGTGAAAGCCGTGGCCCGAAGTTGTGAAACTTGTGGGGGCCCTCATCTGTATTCCGAGTGTCCAGCTACTGCTGACTTTCCTCCAGAGAACGTATATGCTGCTCACGGTTCCTACAATACGGGGGGTAATTCTTACCAACCGCAAGGGGACCGAAATCTCTTAAGCTATCGTTCCAACAATTTTCTCGGACCTCCAGGTTTTAATCAAAATCAAAACCGTAACACGAATCAGAATTTTAACCAAGGTCAAAACTCAAATTTCCAAAACCCGAATCAAATTCAAGGCCAGTTTAATCAAAACAATTTTCAAAATGGCAATCAAAACCAAGGTTTTCAAGGAAATTTTCAAAGAAACCAGAATCAAGGAAATTACAATCAGGGTAATTTCAATCAGAGAAACACTTTTCAGGGTAACAACAATCAAAATCAAGGGAATTTTCAAAACAACCGTGTTCAAAATCCTCCTGTTCAAAATCAAAACGTTGTTCAACCCTCGTCTTCCTCCAATGCTGAATTTAAACAATTCATGAAAGCACAAGAGGAAACAAATCAGTTATTGATCAAGACGATCTCTGAGCTTCAGAAGTCTTTAAATGATCGACCCTTGGGCCCGGGTACATTACCGAGCAACACGATCGCTAACCCGAGGGGCGATGTCAAAGCGATCACCACCCGAAGTGGGACATCTTACAATGGACCCTCGATTCCTTCTACCTCTTCTTCTCCTCCTAAGGCAGCGGAACGTGAACCTGAGGTCACTACGGACAAGGTACTTCCTACTAATAACGGAGGTATCAATAACGTCCACCCTCAAGTTGTCCCGGTCCCGGCTCGTAAGCCGAAAGTTGTATTTGATCCCCCTGTGAGTTCTGATGAAATCCTAAAGAATGATCCTAAGCCATCAATTCCATATCCTTCACGATTGAGTGAACAAAAGAACCGCGAGAAAGCTAACCATCAGATGGAAAAATTTTATCAAAATTTCCAAGAATTACACTTTGATATTAGCTTCGCGGACGCTCTTCTTCTCATGCCTAAATTTGCTTCAACAATCAAAAATCTGATAAGCAACAAAGAAAAACTTTGTGAGATGGAAAAAACTCCTCTTAATGAGCATTGCTCTTGAAAAAGCTTCCCGAGAAGCTTGGGGATCCCGGGAAATTTCTGATTCCTTGTATTTTTCCGGGGATGGTTGAATGCTTTGCCTTGGCCGATCTTGGCGCAAGCATTAACCTGATGCCTTACACAGTCTGGAAAAGACTCTCACTTCCTGCTCTCACTCCGACCTGCATGACACTCGAGCTTGCAGACCGTACTATATCCCGTCCTCTCGGCATTGCCGAAGATATCTTCGCGAAAGTTGGAAAGTTCCATTTTCCGGCAGATTTCGTGATTGTTGATTTCGATGCTGACCCATGAGTCCCTCTCATTCTCGGGAGGGGATTCTTAAGAACGGGTCGTGCTTTAATCGATGTATTCGAAGAAGAAATCACTCTACGTGTTGGTGGCGAGGCCATCACATTCAATCTTGATCAGACTTCAAGATACTCCTCCAACTATGACGCTGAAACGGTTAACCGAATTGACATCATCGATGTTGCGTCTGAGGAGTATTCTCAAGAGGTCCTTGGTTTCTCATCCAGTGGCAGTCTTTCTACTGACCATATCATTTCCGACTCTTCCCCTTCCCTCACTCCGTTTGAGGGAGGTGACTTCCTTCTGGAAGAGCTCGAGGCTTTTCTTGCTCAGGATAGCTCAATCCCCGATGGGGTTGATGAAAACTATCTTGACCCGGAGGGGGACATTCTTCTCCTTGAAAGATTGTTAAATGACGATCCTTCACCCTCTCCGTCTCCACAAATACTTCATAAAGCGGAAGTCAAAAATGTTGAAACTGAAGACTTTCCCGAGGTTGAGCTCAAGGACTTGCCTCCTCATCTAGAATATGCATTTCTGGAGGGTGATGATAAATTACCCGTCATTATTGCTAAGGATTTAAAAGTTGAGGAAAAAGCAGCACTCCTAAAGGTTCTAAAGTCACATAAACAAGCAATCGCTTGGAAACTCTCAGACATTAAGGGCATAAGCCCGAACTTTTGTACTCATAAAATCTTAATGGAGGATGACTTTAAGCCAGCAGTGCAACAACAGAGAAGGGTAAATCCAAAAATCCACGAAGTTATAAAACAAGAAGTTCTTAAACTTCTTGATGCGGGATTGATTTACCCTATATCTGACAGTCCTTGGGTTAGCCCAGTTCATTGTGTCCCTAAAAAGGGTGGCATTACCGTTGTCACCAACGAGGATAACGAGTTGATTCCAACTCGTTTGGTCACGGGTTGGCGAGTATGTATTGACTATCGAAAGTTAAATGAAGCCACCCGTAAAGACCATTTTCCTCTCCCTTTTATGGACCAAATGCTCGAAAGACTTGCGGGGAATGAATACTACTGCTTCCTCGATGGCTTCTCGGGTTACTTTCAAATCCCCATTGATCCCCAGGATCAAGAGAAGACTACCTTCACATGCCCCTACGGAACTTTTGCTTACAGACGTATGCCTTTCGGCTTATGTAATGCACCAGGCACGTTCCAGAGGTGTATGATGTCTATTTTTTCCGACATGATCGGGAAAACTATGGAGGTATTCATGGATGACTTTTCAGTCATCGGGGATTCATTTCAGACCTGTCTCTCCCACTTGGAACAAATGCTTAAACGTTGCAAAGAAAGGAATTTAAGTCTCAACTGGGAGAAGAGTCACTTTATGGTTAAAGAGGGCATAGTCCTCGGCCATAAAATCTCAAAGAACGGGATTGAGGTTGACAAAGCCAAAATCGATGTCATTGCTAAATTACCTCATCCCACCACCGTAAAAGGTGTTAGGAGCTTTTTGGGTCATGCCGGCTTCTACCGTAGGTTTATCCAAGATTTTTCTAAGATTGCCCGGCCTATGACCCATCTCCTCGAGAAGGATGCTCCTTTCATCTTCTCTCCTGAGTGCATCGAAGCTTTTGAAACATTAAAGAAAAAGCTTACCGAGGCACCGATTCTTGTTGCCCCCGATTGGGACCTACCTTTTGAGCTTATGTGCGATGCTAGTGATTTTGCCATAGGTGCGGTCTTGGTGCAACGTAAAGCAAAATACTTTCAGCCTATACACTACGCAAGTAAGACTATGACCGAGGCTCAAGGACATTACACCACCACTGAAAAAGAACTCCTAGCTGTGGTGTATGCCTTTGAGAAATTCCGGTCATACTTGATCCTGACCAAATGCGTGGTGTATACGGATCACTCGGCTTTGAAGTAATTATTTGCAAAGCAAGATGCAAAGCCGAGGCTTCTCCGTTGGGTTCTCCTCCTTCAGGAATTTGATATCATTATTCGTGATAAAAAAGGAGCCGAGAACCTTGCTGCTGATCATCTCTCACGATTAGAAAACCCACATCAAGATGTGTCCGAGAAACAAGAAATAAATGAATCATTCCCTCTCGAGACACTCAGTGCGGTTACTTTTCGTGGTGACTCTACTACCCCATGGTTTGCCGACTTTGCAAATTACCGTGCGGGTAACTTCATCGTGAAGGGGATGACGTCCCAACAGAAAAACAAATTTTTTAAAGACGTCAAACATTATTTCTGGGACGACCCCTTCCTCTTCAAAATCTGTGCCGATCAAGTCATCAGGCGATGTGTATACGGATAGGAAGCCGCTGATATTCTCAAGGCTTGCCATGCTGGACCCACCGAGGGCCACCATAGTCCTAACTACACCGCCAAAAAGGTGTTTGATTCCGGTTTCTATTTGCCCACGATCTATAAGGATGCCCACGAGTTAGTCAAAACCTGTGATGCTTGTCAGCGTCACGGGAATATTTCACAAAAGAACGAAATGCCGCAAAATGCTATTCAAGTTTGTGAAATCTTTGACGTCTGGGGCATTGATTTTATGGGGCCATTCCCGTCTTCTCGTGGAAACAAATACATACTCGTGGCAGTTGACTACTTGTCAAAATGGGTTGAGGCTAAGGCCTTACCCACTAATGATGCCCGAGTAGTTGTGAAATTCTTGAAATCCCTCTTTGCTCGTTTTGGAACCCCACGTGCCATCATTAGTGATCGCGGTACTCACTTTTGCAATGATCAATTTGCAAAAGTCATGCTTAAGTACGGTGTTACTCATCGTCTTTCCACCGCATATCACCCCCAAACAAGTGGGCAGGTGGAGGTTTCCAACCGTGGTATAAAAAGGATTCTTGAGAGGACAGTAGGTGAAAACCGTGCTTCCTGGTCGGATAAACTAGATGATGCACTCTGGGCCTTCCGTACAGCTTACAAAACACCCATTGGGTGTACTCCATACAAGCTTGTATACGGGAAGGCGTGTCATTTACCGATCGAGCTCAAGCACAAAGCCTACTGGGCCTTGAAACATGCTAACTACGACCTTCATAAAGCGGGTGATCACCGTAAGGTTCAACTCAATGAATTAAATGAACTTCGTGATCAAGCCTACGAGAACTCTTTGATCTACAAAGAAAAGACAAAGAAGATTCACGACTCTAAGATTAAGAACCGCGTTTTCAACGTCGGTGACAGAGTCCTTCTTTTCAACTCAAGATTAAAGATCTTCTCGGGGAAATTAAAAACCCGATGGACTGGACCATTCACTATTGCTAAAGTATACCCATACGGGACTGTTGAGTTATCTCAACCCGAAGGTCCCAACTTCAAAGTGAATGGTCACAGATTAAAACATTATTTTGGAGAGGACATACCACCCATGGTTGTCCCGGATCTCCAAACTTTCCCCATGGACCAATGAATTCGGGGATCGAGTCAAGCTAGTGACTCGGTGAACAAAAATTAGCAACATATATGGGTTTTCACCCGTATTTCTGACTTCTTTCTACTTTCTACCACCCTAGTGTGGGGGAGTGGCCGTCCCCCACCATTTGAAAAGTAAATATGTATATAAAGTTCTCAAAAAAAAAAAAAAAAAAAAAAAAAAAAAAATGTGTGATTGTATGTACAGTTAAATAAAGTGAAAAATAAAATCCAAATTTCCACAGTTAGCATCGAATATTAGCTTTTTCCGTTCAGAGATTTGGCATAATAGCCGGGACTTTGAATATTGAAGACAATATTCAGTTCTAGTGTGTGGGGGGGGGGGGGGGGGGAATTCTTACGAATTTTATCACAAAACTTTCTAAGTACCCCCATTTTTAGGCCTAAATTTTTCAAAAATTTTTTCACTTTATTTCAAAATTTTTTGTGGTAATCAGTCCGCCAAAGTCTATATGACAAAGGGATTGGCTAGTCCAGGAGCAAACGACTCTTGGTAAAGACATCTCAAACCCGTTGATGGCTGGCAGTTTGCCAAAAATTGTATGGTTCCTCAGCTCCCCCGCATCCTCATAAGCAAATGAGCTGGCTAGCCCACAAGATTATGGCTTGTGGTAAAGGCCGTGGAAAATCCATAATTGGTATTCAGCTCACCAAGATGTTGACTTAGTCCATCAAGATGCTGGCTAGTCCAGAAGCAAATGGCTTTTGGTAAAGACTAATCAAATCCGTTGACAGCTGGTGGTTTGCTCAAAATCACACGGTTATCAGGTGTGCCACAGTTCTTACACCTGGCTACTCCAGAAGTGATGGCTTTTGGTAAAGAGAATTTCAAATCCATCAGGTTTTTTCTCAAAAAGATTGCTAGGGACTAGCAATGTTTTAGTGTGGGGGATTGATGAGTGTGTAAATACTCATCATTTTTACCATTTCTGAGCTGCCAAAACATCCAAAAACACTCAATAATGAATCAAAATAGTGAAAATATCCCAGGAAAGTGTTTTACATGTCTCAAATGCAAAAATACCAAAAACAGATGAAAAACGCACAAAGTTTGCATAATTGGCAGTTTCAGTCCCCCAACTTTCAAAAGTTGTCAAATTTAGTCCCTGGTCATTTCTAAAAACTTGAAAAAGTTACCAAAGGCCCTTATAAATCAAAAAGTTACATAAATAGTCCTTTGGTGAAAAGTTTCACAAAATGTCAAGTTTAGTCCCTGAACTTTGAAAATTGTCAAAAATGGTCCCTGGGATATGAAAAACTTTGAGAAAAACAAATTTTGTCCTTGCACTAACCTTTTATGACAGGATTGGTCCTTGGTGGAAAGTTTGGTAAAAATTACACAAATGGTCCCTGAAGTTTGAAAGTTTGACGGTTTCAGTCCCTGGTGAAAAATAAATTGAAAAATCACCAAAGAGCCTTGTACTATTCATGATGTGGCATTATACACCCTTGAAAAATATTTTGGAAACATGCCAAGATTACACCCTCAACTTTCCCAAAATTACAAAAGAGGTCCTTGTGTGAAATAACCAAACCGGATCCAAAATAAACTACATAATCCAAAAACTAAACCCAATCTTAATCCAACCCACCCACTTCTTTTCTTTGGGCCCAAAGTACCAGTCCACCACTTAGCCCAACACACCCTTAATAGTTATTAACCCGGGTCAACGTTTGACCTGGTCAAAACCAGTCAAACAACCCCCTAAACCGCCCATCTCCCCCATTTCCCTCCCACCTCAATACCACCAATCCACCCTGGTTTTGCAGCTCCACCACCCCAACTTGTCCATCCCATCATCATCCCCACCTCCCTACACCTACCCATCCCACCCACAATAAATGCTTCTCCCCCAAAGCACTCAATCAGTGAGCAATTTGCAAAAAAATCTTTTGGCGCCAAAACCACGTGGCGCCTTATTAGTGGACCAATTTCATCAGAGAGAGGTGGGAAATGATGAGGATGCATCTGGGAACCCTAATTATCAGCTATAAAAGGAAAAGAGTGCAAGATGAAGAAGGAGTAGTTTATTTTAGTTTTAAGTTGTATCGAGTTTAAATTTTCTAGCAAATTAGTGTAAACTTTCCTAATTCAAATGTTGTATCAGTGTTAGTAGTGTAATGTGAACCTTTTAAATTTATAAAATCTCAAATTCCAAGTCTGATTTTCATCTTTGCAATTTTCTCAATTTTTAGATTATCTAATAGCTCAAGTGCTAGTATTGAGTGTGAATTATGGACTGAGTTAAGATCATATAAGCTCCAACAAGCTTATCAAAGCTTTAGAAACCTTAAAACTCAGTCACATTAGAAGAAAAATCAATAATCTCAAAAAAGTCAACTATTGGTCAACTGTGGTATTGGTTTTGATTTTCAGGTTGAATGAAGGATTGGTGATCAAGCAAGGAGCTTAATTTGGCCTATCTAAAGATAGGCTTCTGTGGAGAAGCCCCTTGTTCAGCTAGGGGTTTGTTTGTAAGCTTGTTCTCATTTAAAGTTTCCACTAAAAAGCTTAGTTTCTGAGTTCTTGATTGCAATCTGAGTTTTTGTGTTTTAATTGTGTTTTTGATTTGTAGTTAAGTAGAATTTAGCTTATTAGTTATAACTTACCTTGTAGAATAATTAGTAACCTTAAATTTAGTTTAAACTATCATTATTACCTTCATTGTCTAATTAGTGTAATTATAAGTTGTAACCTGCTTTCTAGTACTAAAACCAACTCAACTAGTCATAATTTGCAATCTGAAATCAAGAGTATACAGTTTAACACCTAGTGGATTTGAAAAACTCAAAACAGTTTGCATTAGAGGGTGTTTGGTTCAAGCTGATTTGGTGTGCATCTGGTTCTAACTGTGGAATTACTTAGTTCCAAAATCTCATTTGGGTCCAAATAGAATCAGTTTGACCATTGGTTTGGTCAGTTTTAAAGAAGAAAGTCAAAATCTCAAAATTACAACTCTCACAGTTAACTGTGAGAGTTTCAGTTGTCTAAATCATACTCATTAGGTACATTAGTGTTTAATATAGTATAAACTAGTCATAATATAGCTTATAATTTAGTTAATAATCAGTAAGAACCTTTGGAAATCCAAATTAGTCAAAGTATCAAGTTTCATACAAAAGTCAAAAAGTTCCATTCTCAGATTTTTGCAAAATTTCCAAGATTAATTGTGAGTTGTGTAATTTGAATTAAGGGTTGAAATTTGCTGTGGTAAGAGTCTATCAGCTGATCTTTCACCCCTAATTTTTGCTTAATTTTTGTGGAAGCTTAAGAGGGTCCCACAAACCCTCAAAGTGAGTTGCAGGGCAAGAGGTTGCCCTGTGCACATCAGACCTCCACCACACCACCAACTTTGGTGGTGATTGTTGACCACCTCAGTGGGCCCTAGTGGTTCCAGTTGCCTTTTTCCAACCCCCCTCCTACCAGGGAACAATAATTGACCATTGGTTTGACTTTTAACCCAGTGGACCCCACTTAGTTTAAGCTCCAAAGTCTGTCCCATAATCTGAGTGAAACTCAGAAGTGCAAAGTGCTTATTTCTCTTCGTTCAGCTTAATTGTGCTTATTGCTTGCTATTTCTGGTTTATCTGAGTGTGTTCAACTTGTTTGTACCCATTTTGACCATTGTGGACCCTACCCAAAGCCATTTGACCTTATTTGACCAAACAGTCAACCATAGTCAACTGTGTAAGCCAAGGGGGTGCTTATAGCTTATTTATAAGCTATCTTGAAAAGTGTTTTCATAAAAGTTCTTAATTTTCATTAGTAAAACAGGTCTGTAAAAGAAAAATCCAAAAAATCCAAAGTTAAAATAAGTGATAGTTTCTATTTAATTCAACTTAATTTTAATTTTCATTTTTAGATTTTAATTAAGTAACTAGTGTTTTTATATTTTTATTAATTACCTTATATAGTAAAGTAATTTTGATAATTTTTTCAGATTTTTATTTTGTCATTTAGTGTTAATTAGATTTAATTTTAGTTTTCTTTATTATTAATTAATATTAAGTATTAAATAGCTTATTTAGTTTTTATAAAGTAAAACTTAGTTTTTATATTTTTCCTAGCTCTAATATAGTATAAAAGATTTTTAGAAAATATAATTTTGAATTCTACTGTTCATTTTCCATTTTTCTTTTTTTATTTGTTTAAAATAGACTTAAGTTAATTAAAAGGTAAATAATTAGTAGTTTAATCTTAAAACATAATTTTTAGAGTTTTTATAATTTTTTAGGATTCCTGTGATGGTTAAGTAATTTTATAAATTTTCTTGTAATTTTCTAAGTTAATTTAGTATTAATAGTAATTAAAAGTAGTTTAATTAGTTTAATTAAGTTAAATAGTTTTCAATTTATAAAAAAACTCACAAAATGACAAAAACATTTATTTTTATTTTTTATACTTTCTTCAAGTTCTAATTTAGGTTTAGAAAATATTTTTACAACTTTTTAGTTTAATTTGTAATAGTTATAATTTTTAGTTGAATTAAATTAGATTTTAATTTAGATTTTAAATAGTTTAATTAATTAAATAATATTTAAATAGTACTTTAATCATTTTCATAATTTCATTTTCATTTTTAATTTTCAAGTTTGAAAAAGTGTCAAAAGCACCCCCTGTAGTTGTTAAATACCAAAATCCCACTTTTTCAGTCCGATTGCGTAAATCTGAATTGTGAATACATGCATATATCTGTTATCTGATTTTTGTGAATATTATATCTGTGTACAAATACCATCATAACAGTAGCAATATCATTCCCACATCATCTGGCTACTGTCCTCAGTGCCACTTTCTCATAAACGATTTCCAAAAACACCATTTCGATCTCGCTGGGATTTTAACGACCCGGGAAAACACTACACTATCACCGGAGTATTGATTCTAGGCTGTCTTTGACTTGTTGACCTTGGTCAATAATATCTGACGGTTCGGGACCAATCATAAGCTTTTACTTACTTTTATTTTTTACTTATTACTCTGCTTATTTGTGGTTTTCAGAAAAAGTCTTAGTTGTAAAAAATGTTCCTTTTTATGTTTTTAATAAGTTTGCAAAAGAAAAGTTACAAAAAAAATAGTTTAGCAAAAAAATGAGGTATAGCCAGATTCGAACCTTGGACCTCTAGTGTTGACTGGTCAACACTCACACCAAAGGGGTGCACCATCTGGGCTATGTAGTATCTAGTGTTTAATATTTCTTGAGTTCCTTTTATAGTAGTACATTTTCCTTTTAAGCTTAATAAGCTTAGCAGCTTATTTTTCAGCTTATTCATAAGCTTTTACTTACTTTTATATTTTTCTTAGCCTTATAATAGTATTAAGTAATTTTAGAAAAAGTTTTGTAATTTTCAAAAATAGTTTAGTAATTTTTTTTAATTATATTTAGTTTAATTAGTATTTAATTAATAATAAATAATTAAAAAGTCAAAAAAATAATTTTCTTTTTTTTAAAATTTTCTTTTATCGTTAGGATCGTAAAAATATTATTTTCACATCCATAGGGTTAGCGTAGCTCAATTTTCACTTTTTATTTCGCGCACTCGCGTTTATTTTAACTTTAACTCGCGTTTTATTTAAATAACGTTTACGTTTTTTAATTTAGGTTACGTTTGTAAAAGTAGTTTGTTAAATCAAGAAAAACCAAAAACATAAATAAAGTGATAGCTTCTATTTAAGCCGTTTGGCTTATTTTTCTGCTTACGTATAAGCAATTTCTGATTTTAAGTTTTTTTTAGATTGCGTTTTAAGTTAATTAGGTATTACGTTATTGTTAATATAGTGTGTTTAAATTGTTCTCATTCGTTTTTCCTTACGCTGCGTTCTCGAGTTTTTCTAGGTGGGAATAGAAATGATGTGAAAAGAAGAGAAAAGAAATGAAAAGGAAAGGAAAGAAAGTTGATTTTATATTTCGTGTTCTTGAGTTGAAATGAAAGGAAAGGAAATGAAATAATGTTGTGTTCTCGAGTTGGGAAGAAAAGAAAGAAAAAGAGACATAATTACATTTATGCACTTTTAGATATGTTCATTTTATCATAAGAGTCGAATATGAGTAAATATTGAAAGTTATATTGGTCATTATATACTAAATAGTGCGAGTGTAAAATACTTTCCGTCCAAATCCGCCCATATTTGGGCGGAAAATTCTTATAGGAAAATCACTAGAATTTTCCTATCATTTCCTTCCTGTTTCCTTTCCTTTCTGTCCAAAAAAAACTCGAAAACACAATAAAATTTCAATTTCCTATCATTTCCTTTCCTTTCCTTTTAAAAAATAACTCGAGAACGGAGCGTTAGCGTAATCACTCAAAACCTTTAAAACCCTTTTCCTGTCCAAATTCACCCGATCTCAATCCCGTTTTATAACCATCACACCTCGTCGGGACATACGACCCGGGGAAGCCACTACACTTCAACGGAGATTGATTCTAAGCAGTTTGACTTTGTTGACCATTCCTTGGTCAATATAAGTTAGGTGATTTAGCATCAATCAATTTTTGGCGCCGCTGCCGGGGAGGTTGTGCGCGTTTATCTAAACGGGTTTTTCTGATTAGTGTCTTTGGAATTCGTTCCATTGTACATTTATCCATCCTTTGTTCATATTTTCCTATTTTCAAAACAAAACCGTTCACGAAAACTTTTTAAATCAAGTTTTCAACGAACACAAAAAACACAAAAACATTTTCCTTATCATTTGTACAAAATGTTTACCCAAAAACCCAAAAACATTCACCTTTACCCTCTCACATCTTTGATTCTTCATTCCTTACCCTCTGTAAACTTTTGATTCTTTCACATGTCGTATCCACACCATTGCGGTTGCCAATGGTGTGGTGGTCCTTATAATGGTGGGAATTGTCCTGGCTGTAGCATGGTAGAGTCAGGAGATGGGTCTGTCTATAACCAAGCTCCCTATCTTTACCATGATACATCTGATTCATCCTACCAGCCGCCACATCATGAGATACTGACATATCTGTGTGAGTTTTGTGGTGGTCCTCATCAAGGATTTGAGTGCCAAACCGGAAACACGTTTGTCTATGAACAGTTTTCCGGTGATGCTCAGAACTTTGGTTATGACCAATACCCATATGATTCACCAGTCCTGGCTCAACAGTTTTACTGTTGTGATTTCTGTGGAGGTCCACACTTCAGCTCAGATTGTCAAACGGGGAATCCATATCCTTGTGACAATTTTGACACACCTTATTACGACCAACCTCCACAGTACGATATGAATCAAGCACTTCTTCCAGAAATGCAAAATCTGATGAAAATCGTTGATGAGCTTAAGGGTTTAGTTGACGACTTTGCCCAAAGACATACTCATCAAAAATCCATGGAAGAATTGCTTGCTGAAGAGCAGGCTGCTAGAATAAATTCCCAAGATGAATATGAAAAATCTATTCGGGAATCCATTGCAAGAGAAAAAGCAGCCAAGTCTAGCTCTTTGTTCCGTTTCATTCCTGATGACAGTGATGATGAGGATACACTTGATATCCTTGAATTTTATAAAACCTCATCAAGTTCATCAGTTGATATCCCAGCAGTTGAGATTCCATCTCAAACAACTGCTATCACACCCGAGGTTCACACTCACTCTCTGATCATGGGGGATGAGCATCTTAGCACTGTTCCTGATAAGGAATCGGACGAATTAATAAAGTCTAGTGTTGAGATCCTTGTCCCAATCCCAGGAGAGTCACAGGGAACTTTGGATGACATGTGTGATATTCCTTCACCTATTGAGTGTACTAAAGATCAATTTGAGACTTTCTCAGATTTTAGTGATGATTGTACATCTTATGGAGACATCGAGTATGTTGAGGCGTCAGTTCCACATTCTGATGTTGATCATCTTCTGGAGGAGTTCGCTGATGAACTTGCTCACATCGATCCACTTTCATTGGAAAGTGATGATGGTCTCCTCGATTTCCAAGCCGATCTGGGAGAAATTGAAAGTCTCCTTTATCATGATCTGTCACTCACTTCTTATCCTAACAGTCCAATAGAGAATGTTAATCTCTTTGTTCCCGAAACATTCGATACGACTCTCACCAATCCTCTATTTGAATTCGAATCTGAATTCACTATGATTTCTAACAATCCAATATTTGACGAGGATTGTGATGAGTCTATTCCAGAACACGAGTTCACAGATTCACATCTTGTGAATAATTCTCTTCAGGAGGAGTTCTCCGGTGAACTCGCTCATCAGTTTGATTGCCCGGGGGGAGATGCTCTCAATCATGAGAATTTGCAAAATCCCACCCACCCTCCTGGGATGTTTACGAGCTTACCATTTGAAATCCAAACTCAGGCTACGGAGCCTCCTCTTGAGGAAGAAGATCAAATCATGCTTTTTATCATGATTTTCTTCCTCTTCTTCACCTACAGGGTGACTTCTTCTCTTCTTCACTCCTTCGGGAGTGAGGACACTATATTTGATCCCGGCATTCTCATTTATCATTACCTTGAGCCGGATGCTTATAGGGTTTTCACCCTAAGTGTGGGGGAGTCCCCCATGCTATGGTTACATATGAAGTGAAAAAACAACATGGTGTTTTTCCACGCTTAGCTTGTAATGTTGCCCTTTTACGTTCAAAATGTCGGCATAATAGCCGGGATTTTGAATATTGAGGACAATATTCATGCTAAGTGTGGGGGGGGGGGGGGGGGGTATTCGCTATTCTAGCGAATTTTATCACATTTTACTATATAATACCCCCGTTTTTAGCCAAAATTCAAAAAAAATTTCAAAAATTTTTCACTGGTGCTTCAAAATTTTTGTGGTAATCAGTCCGCCTTGTCTAACCGACAAAAGGGATTGGCTACTCCAGGAGCAAACAGCTCTTGGTAAAGACATCTCAAATCCGTTTACGGCTTGCAATTTGCCCAAAATTGTATGGTTCCTCAACTCCCCAAAAACAAATGAGTTGGTAGCCCACAAGATTATGGCTTGTGGTAAAGGCCGTGGAAAATCCATAATTGGTAATCAGCTCACCAAGATGTTGACTATTCCATCAAGAGCTGGCTAGTCCAGAAGCAAACGGCTTTTGGTAAAGACTAATCAAATCCGTTGACAGCTGGTGGTTTGCTCAAAATCACACGGTTATCAGGTGTGCCACAGTTCTTACACCTGGCTACTCCAGAAGTGATGGCTTTTGGTAAAGAGTTTTTCAAATCCATCAAGTTTTCAAAACAGTATTGCTAGGGACTAGCAATAGTTTAGTGTGGGGGATTGATGAGTGCTCAAACACTCATCATTTTTGGTCTAATCTGAACTGCAAAACATACAAAAACACTCAGAAATGCATCAAAATACTGAAAATATTTCAAAATTGTGTTTTATATGTTTTAGATGCAAAATGAGCAAAAACAAATGAAAAACGTACAAAGTTTGCAAAATTGGCAGTTCAGTCCCCCAAGTTTCAAAATTTGTCAAAATCAGTCCCTGAGCATATATTTTAAATAAAAAGTCAACCCAAAGCTTTTGAAAGTCAAAATATTACAAAAATAGACTTTGGGTGAAAAGTTTTGGAAATTTACAAAAAAGGCCCCTGGAGTTTCACTTTTGGCAGAATTAGTCCCTGGTAGGAATTTTTGAAAGAAAAGTCAACTAGGGTCCTTGGGAACTTTAAAGTGTCAAAATAAGTCCTTGAAATACAATTTTCAACAATTGACAATATTGGTCCCTCAAGTTTGGAAACTTTTCAATTTTGGTCCTCGGGTGTTATAAAATGGAAAAATTCATAAGTGGTCTTTGGTTTAATGAAGTTGGCATCTATGGTCCTTGTGATAGCTTTGGAGAAAGTGCAATTAAGGTCCCTAAGCTTTCTAAAAATTACACTTATGGCCCTTGTGATTACACTTTAGACCAAATGGACCCTTAATATTTATACAAACCAAATAACACCCTTACCACCAAAATAAACCCACCCAAAATCAAACAACCCAAAACCCTACCAGCCCACACAACAAGCCCAATCCACTCCTAATAATATTACTTCCCCCGTTTTTTTATTTAATACCAGTCAAACCCCTGAGTCAACTCTCCACCTCACCTTATCCCTCCATCCCCAAACAATACCACGTGAATCTCTGCTACTCCATAGCCTGCTACCATCCCAACATACCATCATCACTCCTACCCACACTCCACACCCTATCCCACTTTCCACCACAAAACTCCAAGCACACCCCCTTGCCAAAAAGAAGCAGCCAAAAAGATTAATACCCCATTTTCCCGCCAAGATTGATTGAAGGGTCAGGATCAAATATGACTAATCCAAGGGGTGAGAAGAAGCTCAGAGGAAAGAGACAAAGAGGAGAAAGCGGAAACCCTAGTATTGATATAGTATAAATAGATTAAGATGTGAGCCAATGTGGAGCAGTTAGATTTTTAGGTTTTTAGTAGTTAATTTTAGTTTGTAGTAGGTTTTTAGTGTAATTTTTAGTTTTAGTTAAACCCCTTGTATGTTCTTTACTTTAAGTTCAATGAAAGTTTAAAACCTTTTAATTTTTATGTTCCTGCTTCTGCTTATTTAATGGCTTATTAACTGCTTATTGTCTGTCTTATTATTATTATTATTGCTTATTTAAGTGTAGACTGATCCACTATGCAAGTATCTATCAAAATTCCAGCTTAAGAGAGTGTTTGGCAAAGCTTCAGTTTCAAGCATAAATAGAGTTTTGACCATTTCATGAAATTGAATTAGCTTTAAATCCTTGTTAGTTGTAGTTTAGAGGTGAAAATTTTCATGTTCAAATAGTTTAAAAGTAATTTGGTGGTCTTTTCAAATTTTCTTTGAGTTAACTGAGTTGTAATACAGTAGGATTAGATGGATAGCTTAGGTTAGTGTTAGTTGATAATTTTACCTGAATTTGTTCCAATAGAGGTTGTAATATGTAGTCACAACTAGTACATGGACTTTCTTTGGTCAATTCCCAATCTAACCCAGTTTGGCCAAAACTGACCCATTAGGTTACATAGGCACCAAAACCCCCTTGGACCCCTATTTTTAATTTGTTCTTCCTTGGGAGTCATACCCTGGAAATTAGTTTGGGGCTTATTTTCCAGCTTGTGAATATGCCTATATTTTTAGGTTAATTTTTGAATTTATTTTTAAGCTTGTGCAAGCCCGGGAACCTGCCCCTCTGAACCTGCAGGCCTGTTTGGTTGTGCTTCTTTAAATGGGTTAGGATTGTTCTGTCTTAAGCTTATCAGTATTTAAGGATTAGATATTGCTTATTATCTCTGTCCCTTTAGTGCTTATTAAGCTCCCCTAGATACCTTAGCTTAAATCTTTTTTTTATATAGCTCTTTTGATAGCTTATTGGCCTGCTCAAACTCCCACTTAGGCTGCTGCTAGTGTAATTGAGTTTGCTTATATAGCCTAGTTCAAGTTTAGTGCTCAGTTAATTTTGTCTTTAGTTGTTTGTTGTTTCCATAGGATAATTGTGTTATTGTTTAGTTCATTAGGAAGTTAGATTAGCTTTTTAGTAGCTTTTGCAAGTTTTTAAGCTTTTGCTGCCTAACCATTTGCACCAGGGCAACTGTGGTGATCAACCACTTTCACAAGTCCCTAAATTGTTCATCATTGCACCCTAGCCTATGATTTTTGTTGATTTGAGTAGCTTGTAGCTCAGTTTGTATATGCATGAGCTTATTGTGTTAGTTTATGATTATTTTCATTGCTTATTTTGCTCTCAAAATCCACCCCACTGAATACTTTGCACTGAGTCCTCAGTGTAAAGTCACCATATTTACAAGCTCATTAAGAGCTTATTAGTGGGCCCCAGCTCATGCCCTTGGGTTTTTGGAAAGCTCATTATCCCATGTTTCTAATTCAGAGCTTGTTGTGCATGTTTTAGCTTATTTGATAAGCCTAATTGGCCCTGCTAGTTGACCCTTCATGCCTGTTTTGGGCTTTGTGAATCTGCTTATTTTAAATGCTTGTTTTAGCTTCTGTAATGCTTATAGATTGTTCATTTAGTATCTTATAGTTCAGTTGAGTTGGCTTCTGTACCACTTAGCTTATTCGTCACCTTAGGTTAGCTTATGGTAGCTTAAATTAGCTTTTCAGTTTTCAAAAACCCTTTCTAAGCTTTTAGTTGAAAACTGCTTATTATTTTTACTTATTACTCTGCTTATTTGTGGTTTTCAGAAAAAGTCTTAGTTGTAAAAAATGTTCCTTTTTATGTTTTTAATAAGTTTGCAAAAGAAAAGTTACAAAAAAAATAGTTTAGCAAAAAAATGAGGTATAGCCAGATTCGAACCTTGGACCTCTAGTGTTGACTGGTCAACACTCACACCAAAGGGGTGCACCATCTGGGCTATGTAGTATCTAGTGTTTAATATTTCTTGAGTTCCTTTTATAGTAGTACATTTTCCTTTTAAGCTTAATAAGCTTAGCAGCTTATTTTTCAGCTTATTCATAAGCTTTTACTTACTTTTATATTTTTCTTAGCCTTATAATAGTATTAAGTAATTTTAGAAAAAGTTTTGTAATTTTCAAAAATAGTTTAGTAATTTTTTTTAATTATATTTAGTTTAATTAGTATTTAATTAATAATAAATAATTAAAAAGTCAAAAAAATAATTTTCTTTTTTTTTAAATTTTCTTTTATCGTTAGGATCGTAAAAATATTATTTTCACATCCGTAGGGTTAGCGTAGCTCAATTTTCACTTTTTATTTCGCGCACTCGCGTTTATTTTAACTTTAACTCGCGTTTTATTTAAATAACGTTTACGTTTTTTAATTTAGGTTACGTTTGTAAAAGTAGTTTGTTAAATCAAGAAAAACCAAAAACATAAATAAAGTGATAGCTTCTATTTAAGCCGTTTGGCTTATTTTTCTGCTTACGTATAAGCAATTTCTGATTTTAAGTTTTTTTTAGATTGCGTTTTAAGTTAATTAGGTATTACGTTATTGTTAATATAGTGTGTTTAAATCGTTCTCATTCGTTTTTCCTTAGCGTAATCACTCAAAACCTTTAAAACCCTTTTCCTGTCCAAATTCACCCGATCTCAATCCCGTTTTATAACCATCACACCTCGTCGGGACATACGACCCGGGGAAGCCACTACACTTCAACGGAGATTGATTCTAAGCAGTTTGACTTTGTTGACCATTCCTTGGTCAATATAAGTTAGGTGATTTAGCATCAATCATTATGGTAATTGGAGTTGTTGAAGTTTTGTCTTTGGGTTTTCGCTGTACGCACCACCTGATCCATGAGGCTGCGAGACATTCGCATAGCCTCATCAAGTGTTTTGGGACCAGACATAATCATGTTCCCTTGTATGCTTGGTGAGAGTCCCCAGATATACTCTTCCAACAGTTTCTCATTTGTCGAAACCATTGTTGGGCATAATATCCTCAATTCATGGAATCGACGGTTGTAACTCAGGATGTCGGTTCCTTTAATAACATGGTTCTAGAATTCTACTTCTAATTTCAGCATTTCACTGTGAGGGCAATACTCTTTCTTCATATTATCCCCAGAAAGCTTATACTCATTTTGGATGCCCATTGGTTGAGATACTAAATTCCACCATGATAATGCTTCATCCAATAGTGGATCGGTGGCATATTGAACTTTATCATTCTCGGTGCCTTTGTTGATCAATAATACTAACTCTGATTTTTCAAACCAGGGGTTAAAATTTACAGCTCCATTAGTACCTTTGTAATTGGTGGGTTGGCAATTTAAATAACCCTTGAATGTGCAGCTCTTACATACCGGATCAATATTTATTACTGGAGGACCGGCTGGGTTTGGTCCTCTAGTATTGATGGTAGTTGCAGCAACTCGAACAGCTTCAGCAGTTCTAGTAGTTTCAGCAGTTCTTGCGGTTTTAGCAGTTCTAGCAGCTTCAGCAGTTCTAGTAGCTTTAGCGGCTGTTGCTGCCTTTGTAGCTATGGCTGCTCGTTCAGTTGCTATTGCTGTATTTACACTATCTTTAACTAGTTTGCGAATATCAGCTTGAGTCATTGCTGGTGGTGTCTTCTTCGTTGGCGCCATGATTCTATTATATAGAAGATACGTCGTGAGTAGAGTAGTTGTGAAATAAGCATGATTTTTTATGGGAATGATAGAATAATTACGTTTGAAGATTTAAAGGCATAACACATGATATTATAAAACAAGAGTTTTATTTATACAACGTTTGTTGATTTACAAAATCGAAACTTATTACAAGCTTCTTCAAAATTTACTAACTGATACTTTCAGTTTAGTAATTACAACGTTTTTACTATCGCTAGTTATTACATGGATTTCATAACATTTACTAACTGAGTCTAATCAGTTTGGTAGTACAAAAGATAACTAGTATCATCACACTAGTCTATTGCGGTTAAGAAGGTCCGAGCAGCTCTGATTGATCGGCAATTTCTTGGTTTAGTGTGTCATAGGGGTACGAGTCAATGAAGTTTGAGAGGCTATAGTTCCCATGCTGACTTTCTTGTTGGATCAATGGTGGTCGTGATACGATCCATAATGAGTGATCCAATTCATCACATGTAGGGATATCAAAGGGAAGTGATAGTGGTGGTGGTAATGGCGCTAGTACATATTCATACTCATTATCCTCCTCGGAGTCTGCCTCAACCCAATTTTGTTCAAAATAATTAGAAGTATTCGATGCAAAATTATTTGGCACTGGTTCCTCCTCTTCTTCGTCGGTTGAATCTTCGAAAGGTTCTTCTTCGTCATCAGAAGCGAAGGCATTTACGAAGTCAAATCCGAACTCGGGTGAGGGTGGTAAGACTTGGAAGTTATTAGGTAGAGTGGGCACATAATCGGGAGAAGTGGTTACGCACATGATTTCTATGAGAAGAATTTCTATGTTAAAACAATTCAATGTTTATGGGAAGTGCTCAAAATGTGATAAGTGTGTATAAATCAATATACTAATATGTTCATGTAGTATAAAATGCTTACGGGGAAATGCTCAATTATGCTAAGGGTACATATATCCATATGCTAACATATTTGGGTAGTATAAAATGCTTAATAAGTCCATAATCGTCTGGAGGATGGAAGACACGGAGAGCGGAAGGCTATAAAATGTTTTTGCTTGTACGTGTGGTTATAGTTTAGGTCTCAATTAGACCCGTTTCTCTATAACAATGGCTCTGGTACCAATCTGTAACACCCCCAATTCATGGATGCAGCGGAATTAAAACTGGGTGTTACTCGACGGCACAACAGTCATAATAATAGAAAACGATCTCTAATTGAGTCGTTTTGAAAGATTTATCATTCAAATTATATAAATATCAGAGATTACAAAATGAGGTCCCAGATGGTTCCATGTTTACAATTTACATTAAATGAGTTTTTGAATGATAATAAAATTTATAGCCCTCTTGAATATCCGTGCCCTTCCGTGCCATCCTTGATCATCATAGACCTGAAATACATGCTTAAGAGGTCAACACAAAGGTTGAGTGATATTCATAGAGTTTGTTTAATGGTTGAACACAATAGGTTGGTAGTATGAGATAATTAGACTCATACTCAAGGTTGGAAAACAAAACAGGTAGGCTACGTTATTATACGCCCATAAAATGTATTATACACTAAGCTTATGACACCAAAACGTTAATGGGTACCAATATCAATTGGCGGAGTTATCTGTAACACCCCCAAAATTTGATACAGCGGAAGACTCAACAAGCTTTCGGGGTGCTACGGGAATTGGTATCCAACACAAGACATAATAGATCGAGATAAAGTAAACAAAATAAAAACACAACCAAAACGGGGTTTTAAAGTTTACATTTATCCCAACATCATTCAGAGTCAGGCCCAAAAGAAAATAACAGTAGGTCCATAATTCAATATCAGAGTTTAGAAAAATAGATCCATAAACCAGGAGCCTTAGCCGAGCCATCCAATCCATGCATCCATATCATCACTTAATTACCTGAGAAAACGTGCTAAAAGTCAGCTTTCGCTGGTGAGATCATAGGTTTAAATTCATCTAACAATATAGTGGACATATACACAAAACGCTTGCTAGCTAGACTAAGGATTCGCTAAAAGCCTGCGGATACCCTCCGCTCCAACATAACACACGGATACCCTCCGTTCTAACATAGATATTCGGGTAACCCCCGTAATACCAATAAATACTCGGATAACCTCCGAAGTATCGATAACCTATAGGTGCACATTACAGTATCTAAATAAGCCAACCTTGAATAGTACACACGAACCGTGTGACTAAAGCTGACAATAACAACTAAGCCAACCTTGAATAGTACACATAAAATATATGTGACTAAAGCTGACAATACATCCTAGTCCATACGCATAGCAAGTTTAGAAAGAATATAAAAGCGATAAATAGTCCACATAAAATAATTTGCACGTTTCTCACCCCAAGTATTGAAAACATAGTTCAAGAGTAAAAAGTGGGGCTATGACTCACCTCAAGTCCAGAAAAATAGCAAGAAGAAGTCGGTAGAAGTAAGAAGTATAATAACTCACAAGACGACAACTACGGACTCGGCACGACCTAACAATATCAACTCGTTCAGAAATCATTTCCTCAAATTCAAAATATTCCCAAACCCGGACGTAATCCGTTTTATTTTCCGAAAATCCATTTCGTAATATTTTGGTGTATTTACGTTTGGTATCCATACGGGTGGTGGGTCGACACAAACTAACCAAAAAGTCACACAAAAGAATAATAAATAAACTATAGATCTAATATTAGCCCAATATATCATTTAAATAAATCGCCGAAGTTTATCAAATCCGTCGATTTGATAATCCTCATATTTATTTACGTAACATATCGTTCCAAGATTATACCCAATCCTAAAGCACATAGCACATAAACACTATATGGTATATATCGTAGTTTAATAAACTCCTTATATACATCGTCAAATTGGCCAGATTTCCCGATATATATATTCGCAATTTATTACCCTTTACATATACCACAACCTATGGGCGTCGTACGATATGATGCCCATTAATATACTCATTTCGTATAGCCACATAACCCGGTTCAACCTTTCGGTTAAGTAGTTATTTAGTTATAGAAAATGCTTATATTAATCGTCATATATCCGTGACAACACGAAAGTCACAAGCGAAACTTACCTGAACTCGAGTGACCACGACTCCGCATAACTCGATAGGTTTACTCGTTATTTATATAAAATGACATTTTATTTAATATTTAGTAATTGTCGAGAGTTTCTCGTTTTATAATACCTTTTTATGATAATACTTCCAATAATATTACGCTACTCTCGTAGCCTAATATATTTAGTCGTATTATTTATAATATGACTCGTGATTTTTATTATTATTAATATACGCATTTATACAATTATATATCCGTTATTCACGTCTATATATTTATATAAACGTTTATATTACCAATAACTATTATTACGAGTTTTATTATTTATGTTTTAATTGTAAATAGTTATCGAGTCATACGAAATGGTCACATGTCCGAGTCATGACTCTCGGCTCATTGTCCAAGTCCAAAGTAATAAGCAATTGTCATAAAAATCAATACATCTCCGTCCAACACAATCCCAATCCACGTGCTACAACAATAGGGTCCGACTACGGCATCCGACTAACCTATCTCCGTCAATCTAAGTGACCGTCTCACAATCGGTCCCCAATAATGCATTTCGTCAACACTTCTCAATACCAATATCCCATGTCGAAACCAAACATGGTCTCAACCCACATGTATTCGGCCAAGTAAATAAACAACCAAACCAATATTCCAAAACCAAGTTAACAATAAAGAAACAATATAACCAAGGTCACATTCGGGTTGGTTTACCAAGCCAAACCCGAGTCCACTCGACTCGATTGAGTCGCGGTAAACACCACGAGCCAAGAGGGGCTCGAACCAATCATCAAAGGTTCACAAGTAAAGCTCCAAAGAGCACACCAAATGCCAAATCGACCACGAGGGTCTCGGCAACAACAACTAACATACGGCATCGAGCCGTGACTCCAAGGAGTCGAACCAATCATTCCAACGCGAGCAATAATTCAAGAGCCATAAACAAGGTTCATAATAAACAAGAAATCGAGCACTATGGCTCGGGTTAATACCCAAGTCGTGAGTCATGGACTCACGGTTCGAACCAAACCCACAAGAAACAACCCGGATACCAAACATTTTAATAAAAACGAGTTTCCATCATAAACCCATAAGTAATTTCCCGTTTTTGTGTGAAAACCCATTCGAATCTCAACATACCGTGACCAAGGGTCACGTTTTATCAAAAATACGAGTAACACTCGCCTCACCTTCGATCTAAAAAGCTCCAAACCGTAAAACCCTTCGAAAATAACGATTGGTGGTGAAAGATGGTGGTGATTCGTGATGAAAAATGATGTTATAGGGCGCGTGTAGGGGTGGATCTAAAAGATTAGATGATGGGGATTAAGAAAATAGTGGTGGCCGGCGGTTTGGTGGTAATAGCCGAAAAAAGGGGGCGGCGGCTAGGGTTGATGGTGATAAAAAAATGAGAGAGAGATATGTGAGGGTGAGAGTGTTGGTGTGTGTGTGTGTGTGAAAACCAGACCAACAAGGACCCTTTGTGGTTCACTCTTTTTATATATATATATATATATATATATATATATATATATATATATATATATATATATATATATATATATATATATATATATATATATATATATATATATATATTTAAATAATAATAATAGTAATAATAATATTACTAGTAGTTTTGAGTGGGTACAATTGGGTAAATGTAAAACATACGGCCCGAGACCCGAACTCATTTCAAACTTTCAATATCTCCCGAAAACATCCCATAAATAATTAAATATAGTAGGACTTGTAAAACGAATCATAAAATTTCCGTTAGGTAAACCTAGTGCCGGAGTCAACGTAGTACCAGTGAGAATTTTAAAAATACATCATCAAGCAAATTTCATAATGAATTATTAAAATAATTCTCGAATCCCATAACGACATAAAATATAATTATCCATAAAATTGGTCTTACAAGTTCGTTGCGAATAAAAATTCCAAATAAAAATTATAAACGAACTTTAACGTAATGCGGGTTTTCAAAATGGCTCCCTAAATTGCCGGTTGTCACTTCCTCCCAGTCTCAGAAGAAACCCGTCCCGGGTTTCTCTCGGAACAATTCATCTACGAAGTAAAAAGCTTCGGATATCTCTTCCGAAACTCGTCCTCACGTTCCCACGTAAATTCTGGTCCGTGTCGGGAATCCCAACGAACCTTGACGAGCGGAATGCGACTTCGCTTGAGTCGTTTAACTTCACGATCTAAAATCTCAATTGGCTCTTCCACAAAATTCAATTTCTCATCAATACGAATATCCTTCACCGGAATAATAGACATCTCATCAGAAAGACATTTCTTCAAATTACTAACGTGAAACACGTCGTGAACTTTACTCAGTTCATGTGGTAATTCCAACCTATAAGCCACGGGCCCAATTCTTTCTAAGATAAGAAATGGTCCAATGTAGCGTGGGTTGAGTTTTCCACGTTTCCCGAAACGTATCACACCCTTCCAAGGCGAGACTTTCAGCATCACTTTGTCTCCAACCTGGAACTCTAAGGGTTTACATCTCTGATCGACGTAACTTTTCTGCCTATCTCTGGCTGCTTGCAACCAATCACGAATCTGAGCTACTTTCTCTGTAGTTTCCAAGATAAGTTCCGGGCCTGTGAGTTGGCTATCTCCAACTTCTGCCCAACCAATAGGCGAACGACATTTTCGGCCATACAAAGCTTCAAATGGTGCAGCTTTAAGACTTGTGTGGTAGCTATTATTATAGGAGAATTCCGCAAGGGGTAAATACTTCTCCCAGCCTTTACCAAAGTCTATGATACATGCACGAAGCATATCCTCTAAAGTCTGAATGGTCCTCTCACTTTGACCATCGGTTTGGGGATGATACGCAGTACTCATATCAAGCCTCGTCCCCAAAGCCGTCTGAAGTGATCGCCACAAAGCTGACGTAAAGCGGCTATCGCGATCAGAAATAATTGATATTGGGACTCCATGACGTGAAATAATTTCCTTCACATACAACCTCGCAAGTTTATCCATACTATCATCTTCACTAATTGCTAGGAAATGAGCAGACTTTGTCAGACGATCCACAATTGCCCAGATAGCGTCACAACCGCTAGCTGTTCTCGGTAATTTGGTAATGAAGTCCATAGTAATCCGCTCCCATTTCCAGACTAGAAGTTCTGGTTGCGTCAGTAATCCTGACGGTCTTTGATGTTCGGCTTTAACCTTAGAACATGTCAAGCACTTACTAACATACGATGCTATATCTGCCTTCATGTTTGGCCACCAATATAACTTCTTAAGATCTTGGTACATCTTGTCAGACCCAGGATGAATAGAGTACCTCGACTTATGCGACTCATGCATAATCAACTCCCGAATTCCTCCATATAAAGGTACCCACATCCGATCTTCAAAACATAGTAATCCATAAAAACGCTTAACAAATCCTTTCTCATTCTCAGCCATCCCAAATATATTCTCAGTAGATCGGTTTTCTGCTTTCAACGCTTCCGTTTGAGCTTCAAGTATTTGAGACGGTAATGGCGATACGATAGTCATTCCCAATGACCTAACTCGTAATGGTGGTATTCTTTCCTTTCGAATAAGAGCATCAGCAACAACATTTGCTTTACCAGGATGGTAGCGAATTTCGCAATCATAATCGCTTAGCAACTCCATCCAACGTCGTTGTCTCATATTGAGCTCTTTTTGATTCAAGATGTGTTGTAGACTTTTATGGTCAGTGAACACCACACACTTTGTTCCATACAAGTAATGTCTCCATATCCTCAAGGCGAAAACCACAGCACCTAACTCCAAATCATGGGTGGTGTAGTTTTTCTCATGCTTTTTGAGCTGTCGGGAAGCATAAGCTATCACTTTCTCCCGTTGCATTAACACGGCTCCCAAACCTTTATGTAAAGCGTCACAATAGACGACGAAGTCCTCGTTACCTTCAGGTAACGCTAAGATAGGAGCACTACACAACATCTTCTTAAGTAATTGAAATGCTTCCTCTTCTTTATCTCCCCATTCATACGTAACATTCTTTTGAGTCAATTTGGTTAATGGTTTAGCTATCTTCGAAAATCCCTCGATGAATCTTTGGTAATAACCGGCTAAACCTAAAAATTGACGAACTTCTGTTGGGGTCGTAGGTGCAGCCCAATCTTTTATTGCCTCAATCTTAGTGGGATCCACATGGACTCCTTGCCTATCAATTACATGACCCAAAAATTGTACCGTCGGAATCCAAAATTCACATTTAGAAAACTTGGCATACAGTTTCTCCTTCCTGAGCAATTCTAAGATAAGTCTTAGATGCTCCTCATGCTCCTTCTCACTCTTCGAATAAATCAGAATGTTATCGATGAACACAATCACAAACTTATCTAAGTAAGGCTTACATACCCGATTCATGAGATCCATGAATATCGCCGGTGCGTTAGTCAACCCAAACGGCATCACCTGAAACTCGTAATGCCCGTAACGGGTTCTGAAAGCCGTTTTCGGAATATCTTCCTCGCAAACTCGAAGTTGATGATATCCCGATCTCAAATCGATCTTCGAATATACACTCGATCCTTGGAGTTGATCGAACAAGTCGTCGATCCCCGGTAACGGGTATCTATTCTTCACCGTTAACTTGTTCAACTCTCGGTAATCAATGCACATATGAAACGATCCATCCTTCTTCTTCACGAATAAGACTGGGGCTCCCCAAGGTGAAGAACTTGGTCTTATGAATCCTTTTTCGGCTAACTCCGCCAATTGTTTTGACAACTCTTCTAGCTCGGTAGGTGCAAGACGATAAGGCGCTCGTGCTACAGGTGCAGCACCAGGTATCAACTCAATCTGAAACTCCACTTGTCTAGTCGGCGGGATTCCCGGCAAATCATCAGGAAACACATCAGGGAAATCACGAATTATAGGCACATCTCCAATGCACCTTTCTTTTTTATTCGTCCCTCCTTTCTCAGAAATTTGAGCTAAGAAAAGGTAACATCCCTTCTCCATTAGCTTTGGTAACTTAGTGTAAGAAATAACTGCTAATCAGGATGGGCTCCTCGAATCCTTTCGATCTCCTAATATATTTAGGATTTCCTTTCCGTAAGGTACACGCACGATCTTCTCGTCGCAAAGTATGTGAGCACGATACTTCGACAACCAATCCATACCAATGATGACATCAAAACTCCCTAACGTGACGGGTAGAAGATCTATGTTGAAAGGGTGATTTAAGAAATTTAACGTGCAACCGCGAATGATGGTATTGATCCTTTCTATATTCCCATTTGCTAACTGTAATGTATTGGTTATTGTAACAATCTAATAACAATAGAATGGTTCGAATTCAAGGAAGAATTCTAGAGAGAGAAAGTGAGTTGGGTGTTTTCTAGAGAGAGAGAGATGAGAGAAAATATGGAATGTTAGATTAAGAGTGAAAAGCACCAACCCTCTCCACATGTGGAGAGGGGTATTTATAGTTACCTACAAAACGCCCACACCCGGGCTGTGGATCAGGCATACAGTGGGTAAAGACCCGTCCTTCTTCCACGGTGTTACTTAAACTAAACTAACTAATATATATAATTAACTAACTACGAGCTAACTAAAATGATATTACATCAATTAGGTGACCGAGTCTTCTATAGGAATAATCGTATTCCTAACAATCTCCCCCTAAGTGGGGTCACCTTTGAAATTAAGCTCTTTGGTCTTTAAGCATTCTTTAGTCTTTGTAGCTCGTAGGTTCTGATTCTTCACTTTTCTGCACACTTTGTACTTCAAGCAAACGAACTTGTGATTTGGATTCCTTTGAGTTGTGTGATCTTTGAGCTTCTTTGAGATCATCAGCCATAGTAAATCTCCAAGCTCATCCTCAATAGTATCGCCTTCATGTGATGTAGTGACTTAAGGACCATCATGCTCACACCCTTCTGTATCTGGAGACTTTGGATTAGAGTTGTGGATCATGAGACTTTTTCATCAGAGTTGCGGAAATGTTGTTGGTAGTCTCTCAACATTTGTTGTAGCAAGTTTCTCATCTTCATTGATAGTGTGGAGGATGTGTGAGCATGAGGTATGGATTGACCTGATTCAGCTGGAAATTGGAGCCATCAACGCCATCTTTATATGTGTCCCTGAAATAAAACAGTTAGCAATAAAGATAGAGAACGAATATGGCTTTGTCATTCATTCTGCGAGGACAGACTACCCTCCGGTTTTGTGAAAACCGACCTGTGATCAGGTAGAGTCTCTTTTAAAGAAGACTCTCCTTGACAGGAATTTCCAGCTTGTAGTAATGAATTTTCCAAAGAATCCACTTTGGAATCTTCATACTTAGCATGTTCTCATACCGGAACGTTTCAAAGCAGACAGCACGATAGAGTGAATCGGTGAATAAATATTCACGGATTGATGAGAAACTGATTTATAGAAATCACTCGCGTGTCATATGATAAACATTTTTGAGACACGACGAGAGTTTTAAGCATTGAATCATATTTCCATCAAAAATACTTTTGTTTGAAAGGTTTTACACAATCAATGTGCTCAAAAAGTTAGTTTGTGAGCACATTGAAAGGTTTTAGCAAAAGTATCCGTCAATCCATATCCTGGAACAAGTTTGATTCAATTTAGAATCGCACCATCGTTGCTTTCCAGTTGTCACTTGATCATTGATCCAAGATGGATCTTCACATGTCACCCACCAAGAGCTTGAGTGATGTTTGCTCTAGAAGGATTTCCATCTTCATAGTGAATATTTTCATATCACTCAGATGTTCTGGCAATACCACAAGGATAATGCGTAGGACTCTCAATATTTTATCTTATTTTCCACATTGTGTGAAACAATAAGCATATTTGGAAGTGTGTCCTATTGAGATTTATGGATGATCTCTTTAGCTCTAGACTCAATAGTGCGTTTTGATCTACTCCTGGAGACTGGGGAGGCGTCTCCTGTTTTAGGTATCAACATAGCTCGCAATGAGCGGTCGATACATTGCACAGGGTTCCCCGTGAGAATGAAACAAGCTCTTTTAAGAGAACTTGAGTGGTTGGGAAGTTTGGTGCAGTGCGTCACTGGGTCCATGACGTCTTGTCTTCAATACCGGTGTTACCTTAGTAACCGCCAGTAGATTATGAATTGAACCCGGTTTCTTCCCTAAGGTTAAATATATGGAGGGCTATTTCTTTTCACCCTTTCTCATTACATTTCTTTTTCATTCTTCAACCCCTTCAGTGCTTACCGAGACTTCACCACTAGAACATTGTTGGGTTTGTTCCAGTCCTAGCTCTATCTCAGTCCGCACTCTTCCCTTTCTCACTTTACTCCTTTTTTCAATCATTCCTAAGGACTTCTAATCTATCTATGGATTGTACCTGGGAAGATCCTTCCGGTTCTGGTGGATCATGGGAACTCATACCTAACCTTAACCAACCTTATAACTCCATGCATAAAGATAAATGGTCGGTCTTTGGTATAACTTCCACAAACGCCTTTTGCTCCCCCTCAATATGTGCATCGATATTCGAAAGAGTTTAGCACATATGCGGGAGCCTATTATTGAGTCCAAAAGATCACATTTTAACCAAATAAACTCCGTGATCACTTGACATTTCATGTCCAAATTGTTAGCCGTTTTGACATTTTAACCGACATTTTCAATAATGTACTTCGGGTTGATTTACAAAGTGCACATTGGTAGGAACAACAATCCTTGATTTAAGAACGAAAAGACGGATCATTATTCATTTGTGCAACTTCATACTCATGATAGTCATCATCAACACCTTGAGGAATAACTAAAGATTGGATTACTTGAACAAGTGATCAATCATCATTCTTAATACTTCTAGAGGGTGCATCTTGATCAATCATCATTCGTTGAAGCTTGGAAGTAATCATCAAACATAAATCCCAGCTATCCTTAGTAAGTAGATCATTCGGTGTTGGAGGAGAGTCGTATGACCATTCTTCAAGCATCAATCACCATGTGGTATATTCACACTTCTCCCCCTCAAAAGTTACAAGCGATGTTTGCATTTTTTGATTGAGCAAGTGAATAAGAATACAATCAATCATGTATTTTATTCACACTTCTCCCCCTCAAAAAGTGCATACGAGGTTGCCATTTTTGAATGAGCATGTGAATAAGAATACACTCAATCATGTAGTTTATTCACTCTTCTCCCCCTCAAAAATTACATACGAAGTTTGCCATTTTTGAAGGAGCAAGTGAATGTGAATTCAAGCAAAGATGAGTAGATCCACTTGATGACTGAACGAACATGGAGGAAGCATGAACCGTATTGTTGAGAATGGTCAAAACTAAAAAGATTTCTCTTCTTCCGAAGATAAGGCGCACTGAATCGTACACCTTTCTTTTCTTTGATGAACGGGGCCTGAAGTGTTGTCAGCAGACACCACAATGATGAAGTTGAAGACCGAGGCTTGAACTGGTGTGTTCAAACGTCATAGTCATTGAAGAACGAGGCCTGAACTGAAGTGAACAGACGTCATAGTCGTTGAAGAGCGAGGCCTGAACTGAAGTATTCAGACGTCATTATGCACATACATCAACATCGACATTCCAGAACTCCTGAAGCTGGAGAAATGATTGCTTTAGGCCTCCAGACTTTGAGTTTTCTCATATGGTGAATGATTCATGTACCTGCAACTGAGTAAGGACTACCTGCACTAACATCACAAACTTGATTGCATATATATGGGTTAGTGACAACAGTATCCAGACCCTTAGGGGTTTCATGGTCAACCATGCCATTATCATCAGTGAGCACCTTTCCGATAGGAACCCACTTAAGTCCAACGTGCTTAAAAATTCTACCGGTTGGAACCCACTTATGGCAAGTTCTAGGATTACTCAACTTCTTATGCATAGTGGAAGGTTTATCAATATTCCTAGACTCCAATGATTTAGGAGTTGGTATCCACCTAGGAGAAGTTTTCGGCTTGTTTTGCTTCACATGCATTGTAGGTGACAAACAATAAACCCTAGACTTGGCAGGTTGAACCTTAGCATTGTTCCTCAATACACTAGGAGGCATCCTATAAGGTTGTGAACCTAATATACCATCCTTTTGAAGTAAGGCTCGTTTCCTAGCCTTTTCTAGATCATAGTCCTTTTGAACCTTAATGCTTGGTTTCATCACTGTTTTGGAACTATACCTAGAGGAGCTGGGAGCAGTAGAAACTACATGTTGAGGTTTCACAGAGCTAGAATCATCAGACTTAGGCAAATAATGTGGAGTGATAGGTTTTGTCAAAACTTGTTCCGCATCAACTTGGGAGGCAAACCGTGTTTTTGTAAATTTTGTTCGTTTGGATCTAAACGCAGCCAGTTTCCTAACAGTGGATTGGTTTCTATTCGATTGAGAAACTGGTTTCCCCAAGATTTATGGTTTTGCAAACTTAGTGTTCACACTATTTCCTGTTGCTTTTCTAAGCTCGTTTTTTAATGCTGTAATAGTGAAACCCTTTTCCTGAAGTTGAGCTTTGAATTCATCATTTTTGGCAATCAAAGAGTTTGTTTGTTCTATCGTCTTAGTTTTTGTTTCTTTGATAGAATCACACAGTTCATTACAATGAATTTTCAAAGACTCATTTTCATCAAGTAATTTAGCCACATTATGTTCCAATTCAATAACATCGCAGTTATGTTTAGCCTTAACTTCATTGCACATATCACACATCTCAGTAATACGTTTTTTCAGGTTGTTGATTGTCAAGTTTTTGGTTTCTAGCTGAGCTTTCAAGTCATTTATCAAAAAGAATTCTAGAAAATCAGGAAGTTCCGTATTTTTACATGGTTGGTTAGTTTTAAGACTTTCTTCCTTTTGTTGCATTGCGATTTCAAGTGAAATACAATGTTTTTCAAGCTGTAAAAATCTGTTTGAAAGTTCATTAAACACTTCTTTATCAACCATATCTTTTGATTTGAAAAACTCAGCTGTAGACAAGGAACTTGACTCATCATCACGTTCAGCATCCTGATCACTTTCTTCCCCTTTATGATTCATATTTGTTGAATCAGAAGTGATATTTCTATCAGTCTTTTCCAACAAATATGTGTCATAAGTGGGCATAACTTGATCAGTATGCTGTTGTTCATAAGAGACCACATTATGATGTTCAGACAGGGGTACCTCAGCACATAGCACTTGTTTGTTTACTGATATGAAATCTGGATCCATGTCAAATGTGATAGGAGTCACTGAACTGCTGGTAGTGTCAAGCTTATCTGTCTCAGATCCTTTGCATATTGTGACAACTGACCCAACATCCGATGCATTATCCGAATCACCAGTACCCTCACATGATTCCACCCGTGATGCCTTCACCTTGTCGTCATGCATCTGTTCGTGCTGTGCTCTTTCCTCAATGAACATCTTCACATTACCCATGAGTTGGATTAGTGTGTCTCTGAACGTGTCAACCTCAATTCTCGTGTGATCAGTAAAGCACTTTTTCGTCATCTCACTATAATGGTCATACTCCAGAGTGAATTTCGACTCAAAGAACACTTGGAGTTGTTTGTTGATCACACAAAGGGAAGCCATAGATCCCATTTTGGAAAATTCTCCTTGGTCAAGTTGTTGTTGTAGTTGATCTAAGTTAAGAATCATTGTGCATGTGAAAGTCTGAACATCTTGACCAAAGAGTGTTTCAAATGCACGTTCGAATCCCATACTGAATCTAGTTCCCTCTAAAAGTACCGAGAGATGTGAATGAAGTTGTCGAAAACATTCTATGCAGCTTACATTTGCATTGTGAAGCACTTTTTGTGGTTGAAGCAACTCTCTCCCTTGAGAATTAGAGCACAAAGATTCCATATTAGCAATATTAGAATCAAACACCTTTGTTTGTTGTACAAGGATGGAGGATTTTGACATGTTGTGATCGTTCACGGGATTTTACAATTCTATGATTTAAACCGAGAAATAAATTCTTTCGCGGGATTTTACAAAATCAAGAAGAAACCGTGAAATGATGGGAAACCGTTGGAACGGTAAATGATGAGATGATAGTTTGATGACCGTGATGGTTGTATGATCAAAATCCGAATAAACCTAGAAATTATATCCAATAAGCTCAAAAACCCGAAGTTATCTCCTATTAGCCCGAAAATATCACCACCCAACAATAATTATCAATCACGTGTTAACGAAGCCCAATCGAAATGGTGGTCTAAGAATTATATTCTAAATATTATAGCTAATTGCAAATTTCGTCCCTTGAATATTAACAAGCAATCTACGCAAAAAAAAAAAAACGTTTCAACACATGGCCCAAAACATATTTGCTTCAAAACATATCACGGCCTAGTCCAAAATGTTCAAAAAAACATCTCGGCCCACTCCTTAAAACACCATACGGATAGAAAAAAAAAAATCAAAGACCCAAAATAAGTTACACAACCCTAATTATTCGGACTATAAAATACCCACAATCCTAATAACAATTGACCCTAATCAAACCCCAACATAAGAAGCACGCAGTCACCACAACGTACTCACATAGCAGAAAAAGTTCGTCCTTTGTTTTGATGTATCCGATCAACACACAAACACAAACAAATCTACTTGGTTTGTTTCTTCAATACGCTGTGTCACAGAAACGATGGCGTGGCTTCAAGGTCTTGATAAAGGACACGGGTAGGATTTAAATAATAGCTTCATTTTTGTTTAGACCGAATGAAAGTAAAATATGAGCAACGTTGTTCTTGTTCTTTCTTTGAGATTCGAATAATGAAAATGAAACAAAGTTTCTCACAATGATCTATGATGTAAATCTCTATTTGTACTCGTTAAAACAACGAAGCATTAATATTGGATTTAGATAAACTGAGCTCGCTCGTTGATGATTTCTTTTTCTTGTATACGTTTTATTTATACCGAATGAAAGTGAAGATGAAACAGCCTTGTTTAGATCATACTTTATGTTCGGATATATAACCAAGAAATTATGTCTTCAAAATTTGGTCTGTGATGAGATTCTTCTTTCGTTAATGACCATTAGTTGTCGTGATATACGTTTGAGGTAACCTGAGATTTAACCGCTGAGTTGAAAAAGAATAACCGCTGACTTAATGAGTTAACCGCTAGTCATTTGTAAATCACGACAAACATTTGGACTAACCGCTATTATGAGCAAAACACAACCAGAAGGAAACCGCAATTTTTTTTTTTTTTTTTTTTTTTTTTTTTTTTTGAGATAACCGCAACAAAAAATAACCCCAGCTAATGTTGGTAATCGCAATAAATGAACAGAAGCAAAAGATGGGTAAAGTTCTATTATGGACAAGTGAAGGTAACCGCAAATATTTTGGCCAAACGCAAGACCAAATGACAAATCTGTCACTTTCTTTCCTTTTCGTCTTTTACCCTTTGTAGAACAAAATGCCAAATAATGAATAAAATGCCAAATAATGAACTAATCTCTATTCCAAGACAATCAAAAGAAGAACTAATCACAACCAAGAAACAACCTCTTAAAAAAAACCACGAAATTCAAAAGAAAAAAAACAGCCACAACTTATAAGAAATGACTAATCCACAGACCAATCTAATCTATTATAGTAACGAAAAACATGAAAGAACAAGTGTGTAACAACCTTAACCACAAACAAAGCACGAACACGGATGAATAAGGCTTAAGAATTCGAAACAAACAAAAATAAACAATAACCAATCTTGTCAATCGGACCTAACCATGGCTCTTGATACCAATTGTAATGTATTGGTTATTGTAACAATCTAATAACAATAGAATGGTTCGAATTCAAGGAAGAATTCTATAGAGAGAAAGTGGGTTGGGTGTTTTCTAGAGAGAGAGAGATGAGAGAAAATATGGAATGTTAGATTAAGAGTGAAAAGCACCAACCCTCTCCACATGTGGAGAGGGGTATTTATAGTTATCTACAAAACGCCCACACCCGGGCTGTGGATCAGGCATACAGTGGGTAAAGACCCGTCCTTCTTCCACGGTGTTACTTAAACTACACTAACTAATATATATAATTAACTAACTACGAGCTAACTAACATGCTATTACATCAATTAGGTGACCGAGTTTTCTATAGGAATAATTGTATTCCTAACACTAACTCTATATCATATCCAATTCCTAAGGCCATCTGGGGTTTTTCTAGTAAGGGTGCAAACGTAGTGGACACAAAACTCCTATCAGCACCAGTATCAAATAGTATAGAAGCATAACGATTATTGAGAAGGAACGTACCAGTAACGACGTTCGGATCTTCTCCTCTCTCGTTCCTGAGTGCATACACTCTTCCCTGAGCAGCTCCAGCTTCCACACGTTGGTCCCCGTTATCTTGTCGTCCACAGTTTCCTTCAGCTCCACGGTTTCTATGATTGTACCCATTACCACCCGAGCCTTGATTTCCTCGGTTCCACGATTCTCTACACTCGTTCCTATAGTGTCCCTTCTTTCCACACCCATAACAAGTAACGTCTGCCTTATTCCTCATTTCAGGAGCAGCTTGAACCATAGCAAGAGGTCGAGTTCTACAATCCTTAGCTGTGTGTCCTTTCTTTGAGCAGTTCTGGCATTTCACACTACACCATCCAGTATGATGCTGGTGGCAACGACCACACTTAGGTGCATCACCGTTCTGGTTCTTCTTATCTCCATTCCCAATAGCATAAGCCTTAGCTTGTCTCTTGCTTCGGTGATCATTACCCTTAGAGTGATGGTCTCTCTTTCTCTTTCCATTCTTCTCCTTATCAGCTCCTTCCAATTCCAACGAATCCATAAGTTGTTGAGAAATTGTGATTGCCTCATAGATGTTTGCAGGCCTAGCAGAAATTACATCATTCCTTGTAGCTACAGGCAACCCATCAGTATACCTCTCGATCTTTTGAGTCTCAGTTTTTACCATATCTGGGCAAAGCAAGGCCAACTCCTGGTAACGACGATTGTAAGTCGTCATATCATTACCTTTCACTTTGTGGTTCCAAAACTCAATCTCTAGCTTCTTAACCTCATTCCTTGGGCAATAAGTCTGAATCATCAGAGACTTAAATTGCTCCCAAGTCATGGCATAAGCTACATCACTCCCAACGGAATTTCGGTAATTGTTCCACCAAGTTAAAGCTTCATCCTTGAAAGTAAAAGAACCAAACTTTACCTTCGCATTCTCCGCATAACCACTGACATTGAACACTGACTCAGTCTTCTCAACCCATCTGACCAAGTAAACTACTCCTTCAGTTCCACCAAACTCAATGGGTCCACAAATCTTGAATTCCTTGTATTGACATCCATTAGCACGAACAGGTGGAAAAGTTCCAGCAGAATTGTTGGAATGATTTGACTCAGCTAGTAGTTCAGCAACTCTTTGCTCGACAAGTTGATTGATCATTGCTTGATCCACAGTAGGTGCATTAAGTGGAACATGATCATTGTCTCCCTGAACATCAACATTTTGATTCCTGTTGTTGCGGTTAGTAGTGTCCTGGTTATCAGGAGTAGGGGTCTCAACATTTCGAGTAGGTCGGCGTCCTCGACGACCAGGGGTAGTCACTGCAGGACCAGTTCTGGTAGCTCTAACAGGGTTTCGTCGTGGGGCCATTGATCTGAAACATCATACAAGTTCATGAGTCTCCAATAGAACTTATCAATATGCTCAACAAAAGTAATTCAACGAAGCCAAGTCATGGAAAGAATAGCAACAATACACCACGAAACATCAATAAAGCGAATAAGGACTCAATTTCCATAATACCCAAAAATCACATAATACCATATACTAATAACCATCAACCATACAATAGAGATCCAACATTGTTCCACTACTGGGAAACACAAAACATACTAACCGTTCCCAAAAGAGACGAATACTGAACAAAATACATCAAAATATGATAACTAGCTTTTCTAACCGAACACTCCTCGGTGTAGAAAGCAACAAGGCAACATAACCCAAGCATCTAGCCACGCTGCTGGCGGAGGCTCCTCAACTCCTGCCTCAAGCCATCAAGATCTCTCCATAATGATCCTAGCTCCATACTATGGGTGTCGCTGTCTCTCCTGAGGTCTGCCACCTCCTTCTCTAGCTCGGTGTTCCGCTGCCATAACTTGCGGTCGGCCTCTCGAGCTGTGACAAAACCTCGCTGTAAACTCGCGATCTGCTCATGAACCTCCATCAAAACAGTCATGTCAACTCTCAAATCTGCTATAAACTCCCCAATAACTCTCTCAAGTCGATCAGATACTCGCGAGATCTTCTCGCCTTGGGTAGTAATTTGAGCCCACAACCTGCCACTCTCACCCAACTCTGCCTGCTCAGCAGAAACCTCAGATGACGCATTCGACGCCACTGGACTACCAGGTGGTGAATCAAACAGAAATGGATGGTCAGGTGAGACAGACTCAATCGGGTGTATAGGTGAATCAGGCTCCTCAGCCTGAGCTGGTGGTACTAACACATCATCATCATCAGGCATCTCATCCTCTAGAGGGTCATCCTCCTCCTCAGGGTCATCATCATCACCCTGCTCAGCCTCCTGAGGGTCATCATCCTCCTCAGGGTCATCAGCCTCATCCTCACCCTCGTACTCCTCCTCCTCCTCATTGGAAGAGTACCTCATCAATCGTCGTCTCCTAACAGGTGAACCATGTGGAGATATGGTAGGTGATCTAGGACGACGACGCAATGATGTGGGTGGCGCCTCTGACAGAAGAGAGTGAGAATCAATCTGTAAAGGTGATGGAGTAGGGCGTACCGACATGCGTGTCGTAGCTTGGTGGGCAAAACGTGGGGCCACACGAGCCAAAGCCTGATGAAGAGTAAGCTGCCTCGATGTACCAGCGAGCCCTAAAGAAGATGGGGGTCCCTGCGTAGATGCAGCAGGTGGTGCTGAAGTAGAAGCTGTCTGCGGCACAGTAGCTGGAAGCATGGCAATCTGGTAAGGATCATCAGATGCCATAGTGAACTGTGCTGGTAATACCGGTGCAGTAAGAATATCCTCGACAACATCGGGCATATGGGAGGCCAAGGTCTGTGACAACGACGTAGGGTAGGTGTAAGTGTTTCAAAACAACTAAATCACAACTCAAAATACCATACCAAAAATCCTCATCCAATAATTCAATCATATAATCTCAATAAAGAGTTTCAAATACCGCATTACTAAAACATTTATAAAACAATTAGACCATATAATTCCTCGAAACGCCATCTTATTACTAAATCCATAAACCTCAATCCATCTCAAGAAATCCCGAATCTAATAATCATCTCAAATATCTCATAATACCTCAAAATAATAGAAGATGCTTCGGCTTGGCGGGCTGGCGGGCAGTGGTCAAGGATCATTTTCTATAAAAATTCGGTTATAGTTTAGGTGTTTATTTACCTAGTTCTCTATAACCTTGGCTCTGATACCAATCTGTAACACCCCCAAAATTTGATACAGCGGAAGACTCAACAAGCTTTCGGGGTGCTACGGGAATTGGTATCCAACACAAGACATAATAGAACGAGATAAAGTAAACAAAATAAAAACACAACCAAAACGGGGTTTTAAAGTTTACATTTATCCCAACATCATTCAGAGTCAGGCCCAAAAGAAAATAACAGTAGGTCCATAATTCAATATCAGAGTTTAGAAAAATAGATCCATAAACCAGGAGCCTTAGCCGAGCCATCCAATCCATGCATCCATATCATCACTTAATTATCTAAGAAAACGTGCTAAAAGTCAGCTTTCGCTGGTGAGATCATAGGTTTAAATTCATCTAACAATATAGTGGACATATACGCAAAACGCTTGCTAGCTAGACTAAGGATTCGCTAAAACCCTGCGGATACCCTCCGCTCCAACATAACACACGGATACCCTCCGTTCTAACATAGATATTCGGGTAATCCTTGCAATACCAATAAATACTCGGATAACCTCCGAAGTATCGATAACCTATAGGTGCACACTACAGTATCTAAATAAGCCAACCTTGAATAGTACACACGAACCGTGTGACTAAAGCTAACAATAACAACTAAGCCAACCTTGAATAGTACACATAAAATATATGTGACTAAAGCTGACAATACATCCTAGTCCATACGCATAGCAAGTTTAGAAAGAATATAAAAGCGATAAATAGTCCACATAAAATAATTTGCACGTTTCTCACCCCAAGTATTGAAAACATAGTTCAAGAGTAAAAAGTAGGGCTATGACTCACCTCAAGTCCAGAAAAATAGCAAGAAGAAGTCGGTAGAAGTAAGATGTATAATAACTCACAAGACGGCAACTACGGACTCGGCACGACCTAACAATATCAACTCGTTCAGAAATCATTTCCTCAAATTCAATATATTCCCAAACCCGGACGTAATCCGTTTTATTTTCCGAAAATCCATTTCGTAATAGTTTGGTGTATTTACGTTTGGTATCCATACGGGTGGTGGGTCGACACAAACTACCCAAAAAGTCACACAAAAGAATAATAAATAAACTATAGATCTAATATTAGTCCAATATATCATTTAAATAAATCGCCGAAGTTTATCAGATCCGTCGATTTGATAATCCTCATATTTATTTACGTAACATACCGTTCCAAGATTACACCCAATCCTAAAGCACATAGCACATAAACACTATATGGTATATATCGTAGTTTAATAAACTCCTTATATACATCGTCAAATTGGCCAGATTTCCCGATATATATATTAGCAATTTATTACCCTTTACATATACCACAACCTATGGGCGTCGTAGGATACGATGCCCATTAATATACTCATTTCGTATAGCCACATAACCCGGTTCAACCTTTCGGTTAAGTAGTTATTTAGTTATAGAAAACGCTTATATTAATCGTCATATATCCGTGACAACACGAAAGTCACAAGCAAAACTTACCTGAACTCGAGTGACCACGACTCCGCATAACTCGATAGGTTTACTCGTTATTTATATAAAATGACATTTTATTTAATATTTAGTAATTGTCGAGAGTTTCTCGTTTTATAATACCTTTTTATGATAATACTTCCAATAATATTACGCTACTCTCGTAGCCTAATATATTTAGTCGTATTATTTATAATATGACTTGTGGTTTTTATTATTATTAATATACGCATTTATACAATTATATATCCGTTATTCACGTCTATATATTTATATAAACGTTTATACTACCAATAACTATTATTACGAGTTTTATTATTTATATTTTAATTGTAAATAGTTATCGAGTCATACGAAATGGTCACATGTCTGAGTCATGACTCTCGGCTCATTGTCCAAGTCCAAAGTAATAAGCAATTGTCATAAAAATCAATACATCTCCGTCCAACACAATCCCAATCCACGTGCTACAACAATAGGGTCCGACTACGGCACCCGACTAATCTATCTCCGTCAATCTAAGTGACCGTCTCACAATCGGTCCCCAATAACGCATTTCGTCAACACTTCTCAATACCAATATCCAATGTCGAAACCAAACATGGTCTCGACCCACATGTATTCGGCCAAGTAAATAAACAACCAAACCAATATTCCAAAACCAAGTTAACAATAAAGAAACAATATAACCAAGGTCACATTCGGGTTGGTTTACCAAGCCAAACTCGAGTCCACTCGACTCGATTGAGTCGCGGTAAACACCACGAGCCAAGAGGGGCTCGAACCAATCATCAAAGGTTCACAAGGAAAGCTCCAAATAGCTCACCAAATGCCAAATCGACCACGAGGGTCTCGGCAACAACAACTAACATACGGCATCGAGCCGTGACTCCAAGGAGTCGAACCAATCATTCCAACGCGAGCAATAATTCAAGAGCCATAAACAAGGCTCATAATAAACAAGAAATCGAGCACTATGGCTCGGGTTAATACCCAAGTCGTGAGTCATGGACTCACGGTTCAAACCAAACCCACAAGAAACAACCTGGATACCAAACATTTTAATAAAAACGAGTTTCCATCATAAACCCATAAGTAATTTCCCGTTTTTGTGTGAAAACCCATTCGAATCTCAACATACCGTGACCAAGGGTCACGTTTTATCAAAAATACGAGTAACACTCGCCTCACCTTCGATCTAAAAAGCTCCAAACCGTAAAACCCTTCGAAAATAATGATTGGTGGTGAAAGATGGTGGTGATTCGTGATGAAAAATGATGTTATAGGGCGCGTGTAGGGGTGGATCTAAAAGATTAGATGATGGGGATTAAGAAAATAGTGGTGGTTTTTAGTGGTGGCCGGCGGTGTGGTGGTAATAGCCGAAAAAAGGGGGCGGCGGCTAGGGTTGATGGTGATAAAAAAATGAGAGAGAGATATGTGAGGGTGAGAGTGTTGGTGTGTGTGTGAAAACCGGACCAACAAGGACCCTTTGTGGTTCACTCTTTTTAAATATATATATATATTTTTTTAAATAATAATAATAATAATAATAATAATAATAATAATAATAATAATAATAATAATAATAATAATAATAATAATAATAATAATAATAATACTAGTAGTTTTGAGTGGGTACAATTGGGTAAATGTAAAACATACGGCCCGAGACCCGAACTCATTTCAAACTTTTAATATCTCCCGAAAACATCCCATAAATAATTAAATATAGTAGGACTCGTAAAATGAATCATAAAATTTCCGTTAGGTAAACCTAGTGCCTGAGTCAACGTAGTACCAGTGAGAATTTTAAAAATACATCATCAAGCAAATTCCATAATGAACTATTAAAATAATTCTCGAATCCCATAACGACATAAAATATAATTATCCATAAAGTTGGTCTTACAAGTTCGTTGCGAATAAAAATTCCAAATAAAAATTATAAACGAACTTTAACGTAATGCGGGTTTTCAAAATGGCTCCCTAAATTGCCGGTTGTCACATTATCCCGGTAGGTACTTTGCTAACATACCTAAATCTCAAATATTAGTGCATTTGTTTGAACTTAGTCAATACAAATGGGATTCGTCAATCCCAATGGGCCTATTCACAATATTCGCGCTCACTATTACTAGTAATTAAATGGTTCATAATAAGGGATATTGGTTTTAGCAAGGATAGTACTTAGTGATAATAAAACAATCAGGCAAGCATACAATTGAAAAGCATTGTGTTCGGTTGAAAAATAATAGCATGTATTCCCCCCAAGGGTTTGTAAAACAATTAAGTAATGAAAAGTGGGGCTATGAACTCACTGTGAGTTGGATGATGTATAATGAGAATGATGGATATGCCGTGAGAACTTCTACGAGCAACCTAGAATAATTGTTGCAACTTAGGTTTGGAATAATGTCTAAGAATACGAATAATTGCCTATATATGTCTTGCATTTAGTCCATGATGTAGTACTTAGTATAGTGTAAGTTTTTGAAAAGAAATGGTTCATGAAACATGTATAGTTTATATATCGTTTACTACCGTTCGGGCCGACATAATTCAAAAGTCATGTAGTAAACGTTCGAGGAGCCAGGACATTTTAATTTGTAAATCCACAACTCATCTCGACGGCTTACTTAATGAACTCCTCAGATGTGGCTCCCTACTATTGTAGTATTTGATAAAAATATATCTATATCTATATATATATATATATATATATATATATATATATATATATATATATATATATATATATATATATATATATATATATATAAGTTTTGATCCGAAAGTTACATGTCTAATATTTGAATAAACTTAGGAAAGTTTATTTTTACATGAAGATTGTTATTAGGGTGAGTTTCTTATATCTTGTATGACAATTACTTGTAAGATCTCATGGTTCTTTTAATGGAGTAGATCCAAATTGTATGTTTAAGTTATCGCTAACTCTTTAGCTCATGTTTTCGCCTAGGTAAGTTTATATGGTCATTTAGACATGGCCTTGCCGTGACCTTTGGTCATTGTTCCATGGTCTTGAGACTCAACCTTGGCTCTAGCCATGGTTGTGGTCTTGAATCTAGGTCATTAGACCTCTTGTTCTTTTTAAACAATAACAATTATATAGTGACTTATATATAAAAAAATAGATGTTAAGAAACTGAAGAAAATCTCATTCGTTATTGGTTTTCTGGAGACGTGCTCCAGAGTTTTTGAAGAAAATGTGATTCCGGACAACTTTCGTGTTTTAACTTTTTCATGAAACGGACAAGAAGGGCCTCTTTTTGCGTGTTTAAGGTTCTGTCACAGAAAGTATTTAGGCAGTTTTGCCGTAAAGTTTTGGTAACTTCAAATGGTCATAACTTTTGACTCGTGTACTCGTTTTAGGTGGTTCAAATTGCTATGTTTTCCTTGTTAAATCCTCTACTACAATATGTAATTGTCCAATATCATTTATATACTGTTTTGATCAGAGTTCTCCATAAAAATCACTAGTTTGCTTGTTTACTTATCATAAGTTAACATATATATATCATAGATTGTTTTGCCCATTTTTATACATCATGAACTTAATAATAAGACAATATATTGTATGAAGGAAATAAAAATAGCATGAAAATGATATTTAAGCAAGGAAGTGTATTAGAGTTTGCTTACAACTTTGGCTTACTACAAGAAAGGTAAGTAACATGTAAGGTAAGGACTTTGATTGATTACTTCTCTTCACTTAATGCAATCTTTCTAACCTTGTATTCTTGAAAGAGAGATGATGAAAGTTGAGGTGGCTTGAGTAGATTCAAACTCAAGAGAAATCACCAAAGTTTTTAGGGTTTGGAAGTAGTCTGATGAATCAAAACCAAACTAGAGTTTCTACGTTGTTGTAGTACTTGATTCTTGCATAAAATTGGAAGAGAATTAACTAAGTGTGAGGTGATGGTGTGTGTGATGGTGGATGGAAACAAGGAGGGGGAGGGGGCTCTTATAGGGTCTTGAGGAGGTTACTAATGAAGACTAGTCAACACTTGGAGACCAAGTATAACACATGGATGGATCCTAAGGCTCTTAGCATGAGATCATGACACACAAGGGTGTGAATCCCCCCCCCCCCCCTAAGTTGGTTCATATGAAGATAGGATGGATGAGTTGGTCTTGGTGATATTATCCTACTTATGGAGCTAGTTTTGACTCCGTAAAATGCTAACCGTAAACGATTAAGTCATAATACGTAAAACCAGGTATCGTAAAAATACGAAACTTGGAAGAATGATTAAAATTGTCAAAATACTCCATAATAAAATATAAAATGAGTGGTAGGTTCCATTGGGGTGCTAAAACCCTGCTAAAACTGGAAACACGGGTCTAAAACGCGTAATACGTAAAACGTACGAATATTGTGTAAAATTGAGAAAAGTAAAATGTTACTTTTCAAATGTGATAATAATAATTTAAAATGACTTATAATGTCTAGACAGGGCTCAGTTTAGTGTCGGTTGGTATTTAATGTCTTTAAGACATAAAACCGTAAGCCTAAAAATCAAGGAATGATTTATAAAATCAAGGAATGATTTTTGGTCAAAGGAGGGGGAAAATAGGTTGACTTATTCCAAAAATGTGAAAACTCAAATTGTCTTAGAAACGCGGTGCAGGTATAGGCTAAGGTTACGGCTAAGTAAAAGTGCTTAAAAACGAAAATTCCTGTTTCTCACGGCCGAGATTTATTTGGTCACATTTTTCTCAGTCATGTTTAATTCTCAAATAAATCATGAGTGTATCAAACATTTTTCTGATGCGGGGAAAATTAACGGGGTCGAGTTTCGTTGTGCGTAGAATTTTTGAATGACGTTTTACCCTAAAACGTGTATTTCCTTAATAACTTTCGCGAAAATAATCTGATAAGTGTCAAACTTTTATTTTGTCATGGAAATGATTTATCATATGAGAATAGGAAATAAAAATCAAATTTCGGAAAAATGAATAGTAAAAAGTGAATAGTAAAAAATGAATAGTAAAATTTTCGGGAATAGAAGTTAACCTGAAAATGTGAATTGTTACATTACACACCTTCTACACCTTTACAAATAATTTACATAACACCTAACAATATACACAACTCTTCAATACTTCTAAACAATATGTTGAAGAAGTATTCTTATCTTGCACTTTGAATGAGGATGGATAGTATCACTTGAAAACAAGAACTAATATGTTTATGATCAAAGGTTTTAGAAAGATGATTTGAGAGAATTAGAACAGAAAGTTTTAGTGCAAAAGGTGAGAAAAAATTTTAGATTTGAACCAGTATTTATAGGTAAAGAATTCTGACAGAGGAGCGTATGCCGGCCCCCTTAATTGTGTGTTGGCCCCCTTAAAATTAAGGGGGCTGCCCCTTATAATTAAGGGGGCCGCCCACTGTAACGGCCTGATTTCTTTGTCTTTTCTGGGGAAAGTTTATTTGGTGAAAATTTAACTGAATTTGGTTAAAATTTTAAATTCATTTATTTATTGTGAATCACAAACATTTTCATTTAATTACCAAAAGTGTTTTTCTTAAATATATAAAATGTTTATACCATTTTATATAATTTGTAATTAGTAAATAAACCTTCCTTTGATCATAAAATATATTAGGCACTCATTTATTCATACCTTAAGTGAATTAGTTGGAAATAGTGATATTTTGTCACTAAATACTTATTTACGTTTAATGATTTTACATTTTGTGATCGTCAAAACATAGGGATATCGAGAAATATTAATAACGTTTTTACGCATTATTTATATCAACAATCTCCCTCTTTTTGATGATTACAAAATCTAAACTCATTAAATCAGAAATTATTATATATGCAAGTATTTAGTGAGTTTATATCACTTCTCCCCCTTTTTGTGAACATCAAAAAGGTTGTCCCGAAGACGGATGATCTCCCCCTTGATGTGTACTCCCACTCGTTTTAAGGTTACAAGGCAAGTCGAGATATGGAATGCTTGCAAAAATATTTAGAACATACAATATATATATATATATATATATATATATATATATATATATATATATATATATATATATATATATGCATGCAACAATTATATATACAAATAAAACAAGCTGTATAAGCATGGAAGAAAACACTTCAATAAATTGATGAAAATACAAGTAACATACATCCAAGATGCATGAACAATATCACTAATAAACTAAAGCCTTAAGGGCTTACAAGCAACCAAAACTCTAATAGAAATGTTTTTCCTAGAGCTTGCTATCAAAATGCTTTAAACAATTTTATTTTCCAACCATGAGCCATGCTTAGTTTGGGAGGAGCAATGTTGTAGGTGGAGATGATGGAGTTGATGGAGGTGTGTTTGATGTTGATGGAGATGGGTAGTTGATGTTGGTGGTGGAGGTGTGGATGTTGTTAGTTGAGGTTGAGGGAACAAGCTTTTAAGAAATGAAAACATGTAGTGGATTTCATCTCTTAAGCCAAAGATGATGGTGCGGTTATGGATGCAACAAAGGCAAGTATCACCATGAGCTTCAAGCAAGCTCCATGGGATGGGATTGAAGTTTGGTGGATTGAGTGGTGATGGTGAAAATTGTGCATCAAGAGGTGTGATGGGTGATAATGAAAGAGTGATGTCTAAGGTTGCATTTTCATGAGGTGGTGGTGGTGGAATTCTTGGTGGAGGTGAAAGGTGAGTGATGATGTAGTCATTGATGGATGATGATGATGGTATGGAAGATGTGGAGGTTCCATGTGTTGATGGTGTTTTAGATGGTGCATTTGGAGCACTACGAGATGAACATGGAGGTGGTGGTGATGGAGTGGTACTGTCTTCATTAGTGAGATCAATAAAGAGTTATTTTGGTGGTATGATAACAAGCTTTTGTTTCTTGGCTTTGTTGGCGGTGGTGGTTTTTGGTGATGACATGATGAATTGGTTGAGGTTGATGAATATGATGATAATGGAGTGTGGATGAAAGGTGTAAAGGGTTATATAGCATGAAATCATGTTTAGAAGTGGAATGAATTTGAAATTACATTGTTAGATTCCAAAATTAGTTTAGTTTTTAAGGGAAATGGTAGCTGGGACTAGCAAAAGGAGTCACAAGTTACAAAAGAAAACATTGTAAAAACTGTTCCAGGAGGCCGGTCCCCTTAATTCTTGGTCGGCCCCCTTAAAATTAAAGGGGCCGCCCGTGTTAATTAAGGGGGCCGCCCATCTGGTAAAATTCTAGATGACCAAATTTCAAAAAATGGTTTATTTTGGTTTTGTGTTTGCAGCAAGCTCTATTTGAACATTTTATTTTAGTTTTGGTCTATTAGAGAGGCATATATAATCATGAACTAACCATGCAAACATAGATTAAAAACAAGAAGAAAAGCATGCATAAACACCAAGCAAATAATATTAATAGAACCTAAGTCACATTTATTGATTATAAAAGTAGATTATGTTAGAAACATAATCATTAGTACAAAGGCATACATATATGTGTATACATATATGCTTTTCTTGCAAACTACATTAGATATAACTAAGTTGCCGACTTGAGGTCTCTTGAACTTGCATGGGGTACAAAGGTTTGTGGTGAATTTATTAGAAGAAGGAAACATGGTGATTGGATTTAGTGGTATGATGGTGAGGGATGTGGAGCTGAAGGAGTGGATCTAGGTATGTTATACCTAATTAATGGAGGTATTGGATGTGGACGAGTGAGGAGATATTCGATCCATGAAATATCTTAGCTTAGGTCAAGGATTTGTTTTTGGAGAAAGTAGCAACAAGGACAATAGTGGGTGTGGTTGATGACTTGATCCAAGTTAAGGGAGTGAGGTAGGCAATTTGATTAAGGAGAGGATGGAGTTTTGTGCAAGTTACGTTGTACAAGATGGATAGCATTAAGATCACTAAGATCACGGATTTGGTTGATTTCTTCACGGAACTTTTGCTTTTTCGTGGTAATGTGGAGTGAATCATTTGGTGGATGTGGATGAATTGGTGTTGTGTAATTGGGGTTGTAGTTTGATGATTGACCAAAGTGATATGGATCATTGTAGTTGGATGGAAATGAAGATGTATGATTTGGGATGAAATGGGATGATTGGCCAATGTGGTAAGGTTTGTAGAGTAGTTCAAAGGAGTTTTCTTGCGATTTTGATGTGTATTTGGGAAAGTAGGTGTTTGGAGGTGTTGATTGATTACCAAATCCACTTGTTGTGACGGATTTGTTTCGAGGGCTTTGTTTCTTTCTCCATGAGGGTTTTTCAGTCATCCTTGCTAGCTTGGAGGATTTTGATTTTGGTTTGTTGAGAGAGGTCATAATGGATGGTTGAGCAAGGATATGTTATGATGAGAGGTATTTATAGTGTGATGATTATGTGTTTGTGGAAGGATAAATAAGTGGAGGATTTACTAGACAAAATGTGTTTGTGAATTTAGGGAATTGAGGAATCAAAATAGGATAAAATGAGCTAAAAAGTGGAAAGCAAACAGGGAACCTCGACCATCAGGTGGCTGGCCCCCTTAATTAATGGCCGGCCCCTTTAGTTTTAAGGGGGCCGCCCATTATAATTATGGGGGCCGCCCAATGTCTGGTTCCCAGATTGCCAGAAATGGTTTTTGGCAGAGATTATTCCAGAAAGATCTTTGGTTGGAGGTTTGGTTTTGGGCAAGTCCATCTCTTTAGGCAACTTAATCATGTATTATCTAAATGGAGTATGCAAGTATGTATGTAGGTAACTAAGCATATAATATCATGCAAAGAAAATCATGTAAAGGGTCAATTAAGCAAGTCATATATTCTAAGGTAACAAACTTAGTAAAAGTGGCCAAGGTAACTAGTGAGTGAGAAACTAGTGATGGAACAAATGTGACAAAATGACTTATATCATAGTAATAATTTGTGTCTAGATTTAACATATGTGAAGATGCGATTGCTTCAACTTCTAATTAAAAAAAATCCTAAGAAGCAATCCAAAATCTTCCTGATTTTATTTGTTGAACCCACGATTGTCAAAAATATATATTTAATTATATAATATGACAATTACACGTGTAGTATCAAGTATGATGTATGAGAAAACGTTTTTAGCATTATTTAACAATGAGTTCAAGAAAAGTTTTTGAAAAGTAGTGTATAATCAAAGAGAAATTTCATAAAGAGGATTTGTAGTAAAGGGGTTTTATTGTTAATAAGGCATTTTAATCTTATGGAGAAGCATTTAGTTATGAAAATTCTAAACTCGATTTGATAGAGCCAAAATGATGTTGAATAAATTGAAGTGAAATACTTAATGATTATTATGACTAAAATTTGATGAAATGTGTTATGAATGACTTACAATATTTGTTGCTAAAAAATGTGAATAGTTTACATAGATTGAGTTTAAAAAAATCATGCAATGTAAAGTTCTCAATCTTCAATTTTCGTGTGAAGTAGATACCTAGACTCAAGAATGAGGAAGATAAAATAAAGCAATTTTATGCAATAATTTATTTTTGAAAAATCAATAGAATTTTGTCAATTTGCTCCATCATTCCTAATCTTAAACGCTAGTGATTAAGTCGTACATGCTAAAAGGGTTTAGTGTCCGCTGTGTAAATAATATAATAAACAAAATTATCACACGAACATGCAATTAACAATCTTGGAAATTTACGTTATAATAAAAGAGATGACGTACCTTGCGTCTTAAAGTAAATTAATTCAATATGACATATGAGAAAGTGATAAGAGGAAGCAACGAGTAACAAGAAGATTATAAAGAGAAGGCAATGCAATAGAGAACTCGTAACATGATAACATCAAAGTATCGCAAGCAAGTTCTTGAAGCATAAACACGTGAAGGTTAAAATACATGTCTTAATAGATTGTCAAACTTCACGTATATGCAAGTGTGCCAATCCACATGATTAAGATACCTGACATGTAAAACAACTTGGTACCCAAAGTCTTATGGGTCCTAGATGGTTAGTCACAACATCCATTGCATTTAAAATGCATATGGTATAGATGTTGTTAACAAGTGCAAGAATTTCTTATCAATATGTTTCCATACAATGATAATGTCCTTCTTGTCTCAAGAGATAAACAATTGTTATGACTAGAGTAATTTTCTAAATTTCTCCACTAAGTTTTACAAACTCTATTTGCTTTGATTTATTTGTCAACGTATCATTAGTATTAAATCCTAATCCGGTTTTGTCACCAAAAGCCTTTTGAGTATTAAGTAAGTATATTAATGATTTTGAGCTATTTTCAAATTTAGCAAGTATTTTTCCTTTTTCAAAATTTTCTTCAGTAGATGTTGAAGATTCATTTTTAAACGTGATATTTGAGTTTATGTTGCAAAAACTTTTGATGTTACTTTCTAATTTTGAAAATTCTAATATGAATTGATCATAGAAAAAATGTTTGGTTCCGGATTGTACCTCATTTGGGGCTTTATATGCTTCACAATCTTCACATGCTATATACCGATCATCTTCATCTTCCATGTCGCTCCATGTTTCATTTATAATCTTTCTTCGGATTTGGCTCATGTAATCTTCGTCATTAATACCTTCAATGACCATGTTTGAACTAGTAGCATTTGTATTTACATCAACTAAATGTTTGTTTATTAAATTTTTTAGAACAATTAATTCTTGTGCAACATCAAGTTTATCATCTTTGGCTCAACATTTCCATTGGTGAAAGTTTAAAAAATATTTACAAATATCATTTGCCGTTTTACAAAAGAATACCCTTTCATATTCAATTCCAGGTAGGGTTTTATAAATCATTAGTTTGGCTTTGGTATTTTTATCAATCTTTGTTTGGGAGTAATTGTATTGTTTTTCAAAATCCGTTTTTGTTTGAATATCACCAATTGAAATGATGTGCCAAAGATCTTGATCTATTGATTTCACATAATTTTCAAATTTATTTTTCCATTCACTAAAATTCTCATTTTCAAAATATGGTGGTTTAAATGTCATTTTTCCTTCTAAATATTTTTCCGATTCCATAGATCGATTACAAGTTTTAAAATACAATTTATTTTAAAAATCTTGTTTAACGTAGCTCTGATGCCAATTGTGGAAAACTAGAAGGGGAGGTTGAATAGTTTTACGTCAATTTTTTATTTCAAAACTTTGTTTTCAAAATCTTCAATACAAGATTTATTGTAAAAATCTACTCAATCTAAATGACCAATTTCACTTGTACATGTGTATGTATATATTGTATCTTTTTAGGTTATTTATAAAAACTTTATTTTGTGAATGAACCTTTTGTTTGAACTTTGTGTGAAATTAATTTTAGCACAATATCACAAGCTACAACTAAATGCAAATATTTATGAGTATGTAAACAATAAAGATATAAATAAGATAATGAACAAGAGATGGAAAGATCAAACCAAGACACGACGGATTTATAGTGGTTCGGCTACAAGGTCTCCTTCCTTGCCCTACTCCACTCCTCGAGTCTCCTACTCGAGAGTTTTCTTCACTAACACAACGAGCTCCCTTTTGGCGGAGAAACCTTACACAACTTTTGCTTACACCGATTAACAACACTAAGCTAAATGTCGAGTCCTAATAGTAGATAGAACCAATCTCACACCACTACACACCTTCTTCACAACTTATACACACCACTACTACTACACTACTTCTCACACCTTCACAACTTCTTCTTCACAACACAACTATTACTTCACTACTTCTATTCACGACTACTAACCCACCTAGATCTATCAATTACACACCTTCTACACCTTTACAAATAATTTACACAACACCTAACAATATACACAACTCTTCAATACTTCTAAACAAGATGTTGAAGAAGTATTCTTCTCTTGCACTTTGAATGAGGATGGATAGTATCACTTGAAAACAAGAACTAATATGTTTATGATCAAATGTCTTAGGAAGATGATTTGAGAGAATTAGAACAGAAAGTTTTAGTGCAAAAGGTGAGAAAAAATTTCAGATTTGAACCAGTATTTATAGGCAAAGAGTTCTGACAGAGGAGCGTATGCCGGCCCCCTTAATTGTGTGTCGGCCCCCTTAAAATTAAGGGGGCCGCCCCATATAATTAAGGGGGCCACCCACTGTAACGGCCTGATTTCTTTGTCTTTTCTGGGAAAAGTTTATTTGGTGAAAATTTAACTGAATTTGGTTAAAATTTTGAATTTATTTATTTATTGTAAAATAAACATTTTCCTTTAATTACCAAAAGTATTTTTCTTAAAATATAAAATGTTTATACCATTTTATATAATTTGTAATTAGTAAATAAACCTTCCTTTGATCATAAAATGTATTAGGCACTTGTTTATTCAAACCTTAAGTGAATTAGTTGGAAATAGTGATATTTTGCCACTAAATACTTATTTACGTAATGATTTTACATTTTGTGATCGTCAAAACATAGGGATATCGAGAAATATTAATAACGTTCTTACCAAAATTTTTGATTTTTTTTGTGTAGGTTGTATTAGAACTAGAACTAAAAATCCAACGTTGAAAGTAGTATTATATGGTTGAGGTATGAGTTTTTTTTAGGTTTGTATTTTTTTAATATATATATATATATATATATATATATATATATATATATATATATATATATATATATATATATATATATATATATATATATATATATAATCATTGTAATTACAACTAAAAGTAATTGTTAGTGAAGAACACTTTCTAATGCCACTTTTAAGATACCACTAAGGTCACCAGTATTTTGTTTATATTTTAAGTTAGGTGAACATATGGTGAGGACGTAGTTACCTCTAATCAAACGCATTTTCAAGGAACATGTTACGGTACTCATTTTATTAGCAAGCATTTTAAGGGAATATACCTTAATGATAGGAGCATCAGGAAGACCATTGAGCTCACAAAAATGTTAGCACAACACAGTAGTGATATAAAAATAACTACTGTGAAGGTTTGTGCGGGTGGACAATTGTTTATACCGTGGTAGAAAACGAAAACACAGCCCAACAGATAATCGTAAATCGTGATCTAAGAGGACGAGTGACAACTATTCCTTTAAACAGAATCAAAAGTAAACCAGTCCAACCTTATGTTCAAAAACCTGTTGTTGAATTGATACGATGGTTATTATCATTTTTAACATACTTTAGAGAAAATACTTATATAACTATATATATTTATCATGTACATTTTTTCTTACAAGTTGAAAACATGGGGCATTTAGGGTCAATTTATGTTGTAAAGCTCATTTTTGTGTGGTTGTGCAAGGTGGTTTATGTCCCTATAGCCATTTTGGCGAATTCCAAGTAGGAAGCCCGTGTCAGAATGGTGGATGATTGGAAAAGAAAAGCCATTGAGGTTTTTCATATCCACAAGGTGATGCCTGACATTAGTTAGCCGCTTCCTTTTATTTAATACATTAAACACACACTTGCTCATCGAAAATCCATAATTGAACTTGCTTTTTCTAATCCTTGATCATTATAGTAGTCATCAGATCAAGTCATGAATCTAGGTTTTGGGTGATGTTATGAGTGCATATTTTGTTTTTAGTCTTCTCTTTTATGTATTATGAATAAACTTTTTAGATTTATTTTGTACGTTTAATGAATTTTATTTGTTTTTTTTCACAGGTTTATTGATTGATATCGTTATCTATGCAAAGTAAATTTTAGTCCATGTACTATCCAGGTAAGATTGACTATGTTGTAACTAAATTATTTTTGTTCATGACTTTAGATATGATATGTGTTAAAGTAATTGCTGAGTTATGGGTGCAACTTTGTAGGTGAATAATTTTTGACTGGTAGTGGTGTACATATTTATTTAGAATAAAGTGGAAGCATAAAAAGGTATTAAAAAAATTGTTGGTTATTACTGATTTTTCAAGTCTTAGAAATGGTTAATTTTTATGAACATGACTCTGTATATAAACTTGCCTTTGGTCCAAAAACATTTGTAGTTGTATCAGATCCTTATTGTTGTCAGATATATTATTCGTGAATAGGGATGGCACCCATGGGCAATGGGCACGGGTACCTCTAACCCGTCACCCACCCACGTAGTTTTTTTCTCACCCATCACCCACCCGTCACCCACCAATGGGTACAAATTTATACCCATGCCCTTGCCCGCGGGTATTTGTTGCCCGTGGGTAAACCCATGGGTTAGTGTTATGCAACAAAATTACAAAATGATGATATGAAAACTAACTATGAAACTGCGTAATAAGAAACCAATGAATTTGCCAAATATAACTTTGGTTATTTGATCTTTCATACTCTCTTTTTAGTCTTGAAACTCAAACATACTTTTAGGTTAATGTGCTTTTTTTAGACTTGGTAGTAACTAATAAATGTATACATGCAATATCATAAATATTTTAATTAGTATAATTAAATTTAACATGGGTTTATGGGTACACCTACGGGTATACCTGTGGGTATTTTAAATGGGTGTCATGGGTTTACCCGCGATGGATATGCCTTACCCGTCACTCACCCGCCACCCACTGATGGGTAAAGATTTTCACCCACGACCCACCCGTGGGTAAAAAGTGACGCGTTTACCCACCCATTTATGGCGGAAACCCGCGGGTTGTGGGTTTTTTCTCACCCATTGCCATCCCTATTCGTGAATATTCATTTTCATATGATAAGCTATGCTTTTTATCACTTAATTTCCTTTAACTCCCACCCTGTTGTCTCATTGACATTTCGGCCAGACACAATCTATTGTTAGTCTGTACTTGCATATCTACGGGTCAAACGGGTACGTTTCATTGTTGTTTTGATTTTTTGTGCTCTTCTAAAAATAAGTTTTGTATTTTAAAGGTTTGGTGAAATTCATTGGTGTTAATCATGGTAGTGAATCAATCTAATAACATTCTAATTAAAAAAATTCATTGGTCAATTTGCTCCAAAATGCTGAATTCGATATAAAAAAAGAGGCCGCATGAGCAATATCAAGTGCCACCTCTGGTGGTACGAATGAGCAAATCAAGTATGTTCCTTTTTTATCATCTATCAAAAGTTATACCCCTAAAAAATCTACATACCGACACTTAAATGGTACATGGATTTGTAGGTATTGTGAGTCAAGGGTGTGTAAAGCCATTGTGTGATCTCTTAATATGGCCCGACCCAAGGATTGTGACCGTCTCTCTAGAATGGCTTGAGAATATCCTTAAGGTTGGCGAAGTTAATTTCTATACTTAGTTGATTGATGATGCCAAGGGGCTGAAAAAGATTGAGAATTTGCAAAGTCATGACATCTATGAAATATTCGAGAATGTTGTTAAAATTCTTGAGACATACTGGTTGGAGGAAGAAAATGAAGTTGTGGTTGATGGTTCTCAAACTGGTTTCAACTTTAGTGGAAACAATGTTCAAGTTCCATATGGTGGATTCAATTTTAACAGTTAAAGGTATTTTTGAATGTTACCTTTTGGACCTGATTTTGTACACGTTTAATTGTGTTGAAATTTAACCCTGAAAATCTTAGCCGGTTAATTTGAACTTGCAGGGTTTTGAGGCACGATGAAGTACGTTGGTGGGGTCAAGGGTCAAGTTCGGTGAGGTCGGGTTGAGTTCTCAGGTCAGGTCAGGTGCGGTCATGTCGGTCAGAGCATCTAAAGTAGTTTGGCCAGGTTAGTCTTCTCTTAAAGAGATGTAAAAGGTGGGTCAGTTGTTTCCAACATTTGACAGGGTTCGCTTGAGGTAGTTGGAGTTGGTTGTGTCATTTTTAATCAAATTCTAACAACATATTGGACTCTATTATTTCAGTTATGTTTTTGTATCTTTCATTCTTCTAAACAACATTACTTTTGTTAGTGTATCATTCAAGTATCTAACGGGTCAAACAGACTGAATATTTTTTTCTTATACCCTTTAGCGCGGACAAGATTTAAATGGTTTTTTTTAAAGATGCAGGTTAGTTATTGTAATCAGATATTATCTATAGTCACAACGATGCATAAATATATAATTTAGTCACAAGGATACATCATCTTTTAATATTTTCATTTTAGGGGTCGTTTGGATTGCTTAAGAGAACTACCTATCCTCTTCTAAGGCAATCATAAACAGAAGGTGCCATAACACAATGCAAGAAATAATGTTTAAATTTGCTTCTTCTAATTGCATTATTAGTTGTTTGGGAGTCTGAAACTTGTGTTTATTTGAGTATTTAGGGAGATTTGGGATTGCTTATAAGAACTGCTTATGTTTTTTAAGCACATAATCATTCTAACAAAACACAATAGGTAAAAAATATTGACAATTATGCTTATATAACAATTTAAGAAGTAGGACAATCAGTAGTTGACATCAGACTGATGTTTAACAATATCATATTGATCTTCTAATAGTGTTAACACCTTAATATTGCAACCAGTTTCACAATGTTAGATTGATCTTCTAATAGGCCAACGCTTTGATATTGCAACCATTTTCAGTTGAAAATATAGAGGGGTCATGATGAGACACAAAGTTGCTCTAAATATCCTTAATGACTTGAGATGAAAAAAACATGGACAGTGCAGAAAAAGTATATAATGAAAAAGTTTTTCGCACTAAAATAATTGGTGCCTTCGATGCTATGATTGTACATCAATAATGTATGTGTATATAATCTACTTTGTTTTGCGAACAACTTCTATAGTTTTGTTTGATGTGTTAATTTAGTAGTTCATGTTTATGCGACAACCTTTGTAAGCAAGGCGCACTTGGATAACAAGTATGTTTAACGATATTTTTAACTGATATACAACCTTATTGGATTCTACAAGACTTGATACATGTACCTCTGTTTACTGTCATTCACTTATAACTTATTATTCCGTAACAAGAAAATTTCATACAGTTTACGTTCGTTCTTCTTTTTTACTTTATTCACACACTTAACTTTTTAATGCAAAAACCCTCTAAAATCCCGTGGATTTCACGGGTCTATAAGCTAGTATATTTATATACGTATATGAACGAGATATAAAGTTAAAGTCCATATTAATAAGTAATCTTGTGCGTGTTAAAAGAGTGGATCTGGATCTTGTCACGACTACGTTAATTGGGTAGATCCATATCACATTGAATTAGTCAATAGATTTTTATACAAGCACAAACTTATAGAATTTTGTGCTAAGTAACTACTCACTCCGTCGCATATTAATTGTTCTGTTTGAATATTTGTAGCATTTCTTTTTTAACTTTGACATTAATTTTTTTGTTTTTGTTATTTAATACTTGTAGCAACTAGCAAAACTCTTCAGCTAATCATTTGGTCTCAACTTCTCTATGTTAATTAGCTATCGATTACAGTAGAGATAACTGAGAAGGGTTATGCGGAGTGTCAGAGTCCATTCAAGATAGATTTATTTGACCATGAGAAATGCTTCAAGCATGCACTAGCAAGGTACGCGCACGTTGCAGCGGCGGATACCCTGAAATAAAATTTTTCGATAAATAATGTATTTTAGTTTATTTTATTATTTTTAACAATAAATTTACGGATATCAAGAATTTCGTATAGCTCGTGCCCGTTCGAGCTCGTGCCCGTTGGCCCGTGTCTGTTCGGGCTCGAGCCCGTTTGGTCAGCGTCCGTTCGGGCTCAATCTCATTTGGCCCGTTGCCCGTTCGGGCTTGAATATTTGTATAATGTGCTTTATTATTTGTTGTAGTGAAATTTAATGCAAGAATTATGTTTAATTTGGTTGTACAATATGCTTGATAATTTATATGTGTAAGGGGTGTTTTAATAAATGTATTAATTGTATTTATTGTACCAAAGGGCCTCTTGTCTAGCGGTATGGAGGTTTTACCCTCCTAGGCAAGGTCTCAAGTTCGAGTCTTGTTTAAGGCGATAGGGGTTTCCTCCCGCGTGTGTAAAGGGAAGGGTGTCATTGCCTTCTGGGTTGGACCCAACCTATTTGTGTGGGCTCGCTACGCCTTCTGGGCTAGGGGCCATGTAGCCACAATTGTCGTAAAAAAAATAGCATTAATGTGGCATTTTGTTGTACACTATGCTTCTTGTCTTGTACGTCTGAAAATTATGTGCATTAAAGTGTTGTACACTATGTTTCTTTTCTTGTAAGAGCGTCCACTATGATAAACCTTTTACAAAGGTTTATACATTAATATATCAATAAATTTTAGACCTTTTAATTTTATAAACCTACATTCACTATGGTATAAACCTTTGCAAGTTCATAAAATTTCTTTTTTAACAAATGCATTAAATGTATTAAATTTATAAAGAGGTTCAAGAATTAGGACCTCTTCATGCCACATAGACATGAAATGAATGTCAACTATGGTTGAAATAAACATAAAGTTTTTCATCATTCCTAGACCTTTTCATAAACCCACCATAGTGGATGCCCTAAGTAGTAGTCATTATAGTCATTAATAACATTGACCACTTTAATAGCATTAATGTTGTAAGTCTGAAAATAATTCTGAAAATTACATCATACTTATTTTGTTGTACACTATACTAATTTTGTTGTAAATCTAAAAATTGGTTGTAGCTATTGTACATTGTGCTTAAATGGTTGTAATTTTTGGTAATGGAGTATTTTTAATAGCATTAATATTGTTTGATAGAATTTTGGTCTTAAAATGACACCATATTTTATTTTGTTGTACATTATGCTTATTTTGTTGTAATTTTGAAAATTATGTGCTTTAAAGTGTTGTAAACCATGCTTAATTTCTTATAAGTCTTAAAATTTTAAAAAGAGAGTTATTCATGCTTTATATGTATTATAGATATGGACGGAACAGAATTGAGTTACAAGTAGACCGTGAGTGTCCCTAAATTACCATTTAGATGATAAAAATGATGATGTTGATGAATGATGATGAATTAATGATGAAGACGATCATCAATTATTATTTTTGCAATTATTGTAATAATAAATAAATCAGAAAGGAAACGTGGATGATTGGGTATGAGTTGTAATTCACTTCATGTAAACGGCTCCCAGTCCAAAAATTGGTCGACATATTAAGATGCTACATAATGGTGATTTTATAAGCTATTGCTTATAATAAAATGTTTAAGCTAGATGTAAAATTAAAAAGTGAAATGTCAATTTCACAATTTGTCACTAACTTCTATTAAGAGTTAAAACAATTTCACAATTTGAACGACTTGTGTGTTGTGAATTTTAGTTAATATGGTCAGGAACGGACTCAGGATTTAAAAAAAAAAAAAAAAAAAAAAAAAAAAAAAAAAATGTTATATAAATTGTAAAAATGACAAACTAGTAAATAAAGTACCCGGTCTCTTATTATTGACCTCTTCGATGTTTTGAGCCTTGAAAGTGCTTTATCACGTCTTCATTTGTAACTTTCACAAACAATTCTTTTTTTATGTTACAAATTAAAGTATCATTCATATAATTTTCACCCATTCTATCGCTGAGATACGTCTTTATCAATTTCATTGCCGAAAAACATCTTTCTACGATTGCGGTTACCACAGGTAAGACTAAAGAAAGCTTCAATAACTTATAAATGAAAGGAAAAGAAATATGTTTTTTTCGTGTCACCATCAACGTAGCAAGCTCGGTAATTCCTTTCAAATTTATAAAGTCTATATCATGAATAATTGTCTCATTGTAGAGGTCAAGTTCCTGAATAAGAGAAAACCTATCCGCATCCGTAAAATCATCTTCATAAAACGTAGTTAAAGTAAGTATCTTTGATGCATCAAACATTGTAAATGAATCACATGGACTCAAAGCTGACATATTAACAAGCAAGCCAGTGCTTATCTCACCAAATCGATCTCCAAATATCAATCTCAAAATAATGTCGATTCTTTATGCTAGCTACTCGGTTTCTTTTAGCAACACAAATTTCGTCCATATTCAATACTACAATATCATATTTTTCACAGAAAGAATTTACTATCTTCAAAAATGCATCAAACCCACTTGTTCTAAGTCTTATCAATGCTTGTTTTGTTCCTTTTATCATTGCAACCGCCTCTACAATATTTTGAACTCGTTTTTTAAGAGATCTCGACAATAAATCCGTGATTCCTAAAATGTGCTCTATCAAGTGGGAATAAAACGCACACTCAAACTTTTTAAAATATGATAAAATAACAGTTACTTGATTTTGGTTCTGGCCATCAAGAGCTTCTTTTTTCACATATTTCAACACCTTAATAACCTCAAGAAACAAAGAAAACAATCTCACAATGAGATATTTATTTCTCTAAAATTATATTTTAGGCTAAATAAAAGGTGCACGACTAACTGAAGTTGCAAGATAAAAAACGAAAATAGCAAAAAAAATAAAATAAAAATAAAGAAATAAAAAATATTAAAAAAGAAAATCGAGTGTTACACATATGAATAAATAACAGTTTTCGAAAAAAATTTATACTTCATGACTAAAAAAAAGATGTAGCTCGTGTCACACCCGACACCAATGTGAGTCCGTCCATGAATATGGTATAATTTGTACTAGTAGTATTCATGAATTAAACGTTCACTAGAGACGAACTTCTAGGATCAATATGTTCTTTCGACAGAAAGAAATTTATTATCATGAAATTGCTGCTTAATTAATAAATTTAATAAATGATAACGGGATTATGTTACTATAGTTTTGCTTCTTTTATAGTTTGGAAGTTTAAGATGTTTAAAGTTAGGGAGGATTAAGAACCTAAAAGATGATGTTACTGGTATTATCGGTAGAAAAATAAAGTATGAATGTGTAGATTGGCGGGAACACCCTGATTCTTGGTGCCTTTTGGCATCAGCCATTGTTTGTCCCACAAGGAATAACTCCGGTCAAGTCTCCTGATCTAGTGGGGCACAAACTGAAGTGAGTCGAGACTCTCGGACTCTTAAGCTCTTATCCACAAAATCTCTCCAGTGAGCCCATAAGTTTGGCAGAGGTGTATACGTATCTCGAAGCAAAGTGCCAGAAATAGGGTTCGAACCCGAGTTTATTGACTCAAGAATAAAACCAGTGATTAGGTTGATGTGTCATTCACATGCTACTAGACCAAGGCATTTGTTTTATGCCTTAAATATAATATTGAAGTACCTTCATTAAATCGAACAAATTTCTTTTGTTACATAATCATATAGGATGGTTGGAAATATTGGCAATATTCTTTGACTTTTTTTTCTCTAATCGGCCACACGATGTGATGAAAATATTTAGTACTAATGTAAGTGGGTATAGTAAATTGAGCTGCTGGAAGTGTTTCTGCCATATATGTTCTGCTACAAGTGGTCGTGATACGTCTGAGCCCGAGTCCATAGTTTATTTAGGTTTTAGTGTTTTATCCTATTTTGTCTTATAAATACTTTTGCAATTATTTATTATAATGAATCAATCAAAGTTTAAGATAAACAAATCTCTAGTTCTTCTCTCTATTTTCTTAAAGAGCTCGCACACGCTAAAAGTGGTTCCTTATCCCGATACAACCCTTAACCGGGTCGTATCAATTGGTGCTTTAATTGAGAGCTCTCGTTGAGAGGGCTTACGATTAGGGTTCCAACATATATATATATATATATATATATATATATATATATATATATATATATATATATATATATATATATATATATATATATAATTACTGTTCATCGGAGTTACTGTTCATCTGGGAGTACTGTTCACCAGAGTTACTGTTCATTGCGGGTACTATTCATCGAGAAAAAAATTATTATTTTTAGTTATTAATCGCTTGAGTATTATTCATGGCATCATGCGGTAGCGATCAGGACGTGGAATACGCACTCTCTAAGCTCTTGCAAATGGGTACGGTCGCCGAAGATGAGAGTGAGTTTGTGGTACTTGCAAATCGAGTAACAGGGATCTCTGAATCTTTACTTACATCGTTTATATATCCGGACTTAAACTGGATCTACAATGTTTACTGTTATGGTCAAATCCCAAAACTTTAGACGAAGCTTTTTCATTGACCCGTGCGGCGGAAACACGCTTCGCGAACCTAGATATTTGGGAATTTTTGAGGTCCAATCCTTTAACTTTGAGAGAAGACTTCTTAAAAGCTCATATCATCGAGGTTCGTTTTGAGACAATTGCAAAGGAAAAGAAAGAGCATGTTGGGTCACTGAATTCCCCAAGCTTCCTTTTAACTTGGATTTGAACATAAAATAACCTAAGTGTCTATTATCCGTATATACAAACAAGTCACTGAGTGAACAATACCTCAGTGAGTCATCTTCAGGATGCTTGGAACGAGTCTATGTCGAAAGGCTCACCATTCAGTGAGGCGGAACTCAGTGTATGGAATCTAAGCCAAGAAGAAGATGATGGGTTCAGTGAGGATGACAATAACTCACTGAACCCCCAGGACTCCTCAACAACAACTGTATACTGAAGAATGAAGACTAAAGACCTGAAGACTGAAGTATGGGCGGGACAAGGCGGGAAAAGTTTGAACGGATCAACAGGTGACCTCATCTACCTGAAGTCAAACTTTCCCTGAAAGGCATCATGTCAGGGTGGTGTCATTACTGTGCATTGGAAAGGCACATTGTCTTTTACCCAAAATAGTCTAATGTAACAGAGACAAAAATATGTAAGTATTTTCGTCTCTATTAGTTAGGTCATCTTTTGTCATTATCAGTAAAGTTGTAAATCACTTGTGTATAAATAGGTAGCATAAGTGAGGAGTAAAAGTTGACAAGTTTGTGCATTTAATGCGAAGCATTCACAAACAGCTTTTACTCCTCCAAAGAACAACACAGTCCCTGAGATAGCTCAGTGTGACCTTATAGTTGTCACTCAACGTAGTTTGAGTTTAGTGCGGAGTCCACACCATACTTGTCATTTCAATCCCAAGTGTTATTCCGTAAACACTTGGGTATAATTATTTTGATTAACTTCTAATAAGAATTAAACGTTGAAAAACCTTGTGTCTCTTTCTTTACGTTTTTATCTTTGTTGTTAATCTTATCTATCTGAGTTAAATGTCATGGAACTTGGTTAGGTTAACTTGTTAGTTAACTATTAACTTAGTAAAAGGGACCAACAAGTGGTATCAGAGCCTTTGGTTTATAAATTTTTTTCCTTAACTTGTTTTCAAAACAAAGAGTGCTCAAAGTTTTTAAAATCAAGATCCCACCATGGCTGACTCAGATGTTCCCCAACTTGTCGATAAAAAGGGTGGAAGTTACTCAGCTACTGCCCCTCGACTTGAGGTTGGAAAATTCAATAAGTGGAAAAAGTAAATGCTTTGCTACTTAACCAGGATGGAACCATACTACATTAAACTAATTAATGATGGTCCATATATCCCAACAACTGCTTAGGGTTTAGTCAAACCTGAAGCTCAGTGGACCCAAGATGAGAGGAGGGTGGTCAATCAAGACCAGCGCCTAAAAAGCATCATTATATCCTGTATTCCTGACGATATAATGGAATCAGTGATCAACTGTCCTATTGCCAAGCAGACTTGGACTGACCTGGTTCATAGCTATGAAGGCTCTTCTGATACCAAGGAGAATAGAATCATAGACCTGAAACTTGAATACAATACCTTCAGGGCCAAGGATTCTGAAAGTCTCTCTGAGACTTATACTCGGTATAAGACCCTCCTGAATGAACTGACCAATGATGGTGTCACCCTTTCCAAACATGAGATAAATGTTGGCTTTGTCAACAGTCTTCCTGAAAAGTGGTTAAACTTCTCTCAGGGTCTTAGAAATGCCAATCATATCCAGAATCTTGAGCTTCCTGAAATTTATGGGAAGTTTGTCTATGAGGACAACCTGATCACCAAGAGATACCCTGGTAAAGCTCAAGAGGTAAAGATGACCCTAACCACTCCACCCATATCAACTGCTTTCTATTCTAACAGTGTTGTGCAGGATTTCCAAGATGGTTCAGATGATGAGGTTGATACAAGAACTAGTGAGGAGTACATGAATGATCTTCAGATTGAATTTCATGAAAGGGCACTCCTTGCTAACTCAAGAAGGTTCATTAAAAGAAACAAATTTTTTTTTAACTCAAAAGCAAATGACAATTCTGAATGCTTTAAATGTGGCAAGAGGGGTCATTTTGCAAAAGATTGTTTCTCAAAAACAACCTCAGAACCATCTTACAAATTTTCTGGAAACAACTTTTCTTCAGGAACTAGCAAGTTTCAGCCTAAACTACTGCAATCAAATCAAGTTGTTCAAAATAAAATTGAAAAAATTCCTCAAAAAGATTTTGAAGCTAAGTATAAAAAGGCCAAGGCAAAACTTGCACTTCTTGAGTCTGCTTCCTCAGTCACTCAGCCTCCTCAGGCTCCTAAACAAGCTCAGGCTAAAAACAAGGGGCTAGTTGCTGAAACTTATGACTGGGATGAGGTTAAGGTGTCTTCAGATGATGATGAAGTTCATATCAGTGCCCTGATGGCCCTTTCTGAAGATAACAAGCTTACAGTGGGAAAGAGTCATGCAAGAAATGGTGAATGGGTCAACATCACAATGAGAAAGGTAAATATTTTACTTTCTATGGATGATGATGCTGATTGAAAATCATACTTAGATTATATCAATGTTGATCTTAAGTTTGTTGAAGAGCAAAGGTTAAACTTGTTTTCAAAATTTAACAAACTAAGTTTTGAGTTAAATCAATGTAGGGATGAACTCCTTACTTTAAAATAGGCCAAAGTTGAAAGTGTCACTTTTCAAATTCAGAATTCTGAACTTGTAAAACAAAACCAAGCTCTTCAGGAAGAACTTAAGAAAGAGAAGGCAATTATTTGGAAATGGACTTGTGATGTAATTTACACATCTAGTCTCTCTCTCTCTCTTTCTCTTTTTTTTTTATTTATTTTTTTAATATTTACATTATTAGTCCTTCCATGTTTTTTTTCTTAATTTTTGTTTTTTTGACTCAATGGTCAGGATATGTCCATTGGTATGTAAGGATTTGTTAGTATGCAAAATAAAGTTACTCCTTGAATAATAATAGAATGCTAAACATAAAGTTTATAAACCTCTTTTTACATTTTCTTCACGCTTTTTATTTATATTCTATTCTATTTTACTAGTTACAATGCCCGCGCACGCGCAGGTTTTTTAAATTTTTTTGAATCATATATTTTTATTTATTAAAAAATAAATAATTTAATCTTTGTTTTGTTTGGTTTATGAAGTTTAATTTTAGTTATTTATTAAAAAACAAATAATTTTAATCATATTATTAATTGCATCTTATCTATATTTTTTGTATTTATCTTCTACTTGTGTTATGGATAAATATAAAATGTTACCTAATAAGAAAATATTTTTTTTAAATACAATTATTACTAAATAAGGTATGAATACATTTTTTGAAATGAAAAATTCCCAATAAGGGTTTTGTTTTATTATATAAAAGATTTAAAAGGATTTCATCTTTTGAAAACATTTTTTTTGTTGTTAATAGGGGACGCTTGTTAAATTCTTCACTTTTTTTTAGACATTTTATGATTTAAAAAAATGTTCACAATTATATTTATTCTCCTCCAGGGTTTAGCGCATGAGTTTCAAAAATTAATTTTGGTAAAAGTATTACGGCGTCGAAGAGTTCTCTAAAAACTCTGATAGATTATTAGTAGTTTGTATATCAAAGGGCTTGTGTCCTAATGATACTCGTTGTTGTGTGAGAAGCTTTCTAAGCAAATGGTAGTGAGTTAAAGTCTACATAAGAGCACAGGGTACCGTTGGTGCCATGGCTTGGTGCCGTGGGGTTTTTTTGCTGCCACGTCAGCAAAAAGCTCTATGGCACCAGAAATCTCACGGCACCACATTTCAGGGGTATCCGTTGGCACCAGAATTTCTGGTGCCGTCGGCCAATTTTTTTTTTTTTTTCTTAAATTAAAATATATGCAATATAAACTAAATAAACTTCATTAATATTAAAAACAAACATTACATATAAAAAAACACACACTACATTAAATAAAAATACAAACTAATTATTCAAGTTCCATAAATGTTCAACAAAGTCTTGTCGAAGGTCGTCGTGAACTTTTCGATCTCGAAGTTCTTTATTTTTTATAATATGTAAATCACATCTTTCGATCCAAGTTTCTGGCATGTTCGGGCGTGGATCGACGAATGTTTCTCTTAAATTCACTTTGAATCCTTCGTCTTCCAATATCATGTTGTGTAACATTATACAACAATACATGATTAGTTTCAAAGCATTGACTTGAAAAGCACGTGCGGGTTGTCGTATAATCCCCCACCGACCTTGTAGGACTCCGAAAGCTCGTTCAATATCTTTTCTAGCACTTTCTTGAACCCTTTTGAAGTTCAATATCTTTTCCGACCTTGCAACACTATACGTTTTCACAAACACGGACCATGTTGGATAAATGTCATCGGCTAAATAGTAACCTTTTTTAACTGTATGTATGTTTACTTCAAATGGACATTCCGGAGCTAAACCGGCAAGTTCATCATCAAATATAAGGGAACCATATAACACATTAAGATCATTATTTGCCCCTGGAACCCCAAAATATGCATGCCAAATCCATAATCTTTGATCCGCAACCGCTTCCAACATAAGAGTTGGGTATTTATGATCACGTCTTTTGAATTGAGCTTGTAAGGCCTTTGGACAATTTTTCCAATCCCAATGCATACAATCAATACTCCTGAGCATTCCAGGGAGTTTATGTTTTTCTTCATGCAATGCATATATTTTTTCAATGTCATCTGAATTAGGCTTCCTAAGATACTTTTCATTGTATAAAACATGTATGCATTTAGTAAAGTAATCTAAACATTGTCGTGAATAACGTTCACCAATTTGCAAGTACTCATCAAATGCATCAGGTGCAGTGCCGTACGCCAATTGGCGTATGGCGGATGTGCACTTCAAAACAGCACCAATACTTGCACGACCGGTAGCATCGTTAAGTTGGTGAATAAAACTAAAGTACTTAGGAAGAGGCTGAACATCATAAGTTAATATATCGTTGAGAATTTTATTAAAAAGTCTAGAGCTCATACGATACCTTCGCCTAAATTTATCTTCCGGATATTTAGGATCATTCTCGGCGTTGCCAAAATAGTCATCGACTAAATGTTGTTCCGCCTCTTCTCGTTCATGAGGTATGTATGCTCTCGTTTTCTTTTCACCCGATCTCGATCCCTCGGTTTCTTCATACAAAGATACATATTGTTCATACGCCATGTAACTTTGAAGATATCGTTCTCGATCATTAAAAAAAACATCATACGGATCGAAATTAGGGTCGTTGAGAATTGTTTGGTTAGGATTGTTTGGATTCATGATTGAAAAAAGTAAAGATGTAATAGATTGGAGGTGTGCTTGAAGTATGGAATAATAAGGGGTATTTATAAGTTTTAATTGGGGTTTTTATTTATTTATTTTTTGAAAATGTGATAATAAACGGCTATATAGCCGTTGGTAGCATTAAACACATCATGCAATGTTCATATATCTTGGAAAAAAAATTGGCTACGGCGCTGAGCCATCACCACGGCGCAAAGGCCGATGGCGCGACCGGCGTTAAGGTGCGCCGTCACCGTTTTTCGGCTAGTGGTGATAGTGCCAGCCACCAGCCAACCGTACCCCAAGCTCTAAGATATGTGAGATAAATTGTGATAAATATTGTGTAAAATAAATAATTGTGAATCAAAAATAAATAAACAAAATTGTTGATACAAAAGTTAGGCGTTCCTTATTTGGGTTCCTGTTCTCGTACCAATTCAATCTTAATGCTTGAGACCTGCGCACTAAGAAAACAAATAAACACCGTTAGGCTTATCGTGGGATTGTCTCCCACGATTATCCTCCGGCGTGAGAGTAAGTAATCAGTTTTTAGGGTTATACTTGAAGAGTTAGGGTTGTAAAGTCGTACCTTTAATGAGAGTTATGATATTGTTTATATAGGCACGTAATCCTTATTAGATACTTGCTCCTTACTCTTCGATATATATCCGGTTTGATATATATCCCTTAAATAGGAGATATCTATATCCAAACCATAAATAACTTTGGTTTGGGCTTTCGTGAGTCCAAACCGTTAGCATACTGGCCCAAATCATTGTTATGATAGCCCACTCATGGTGGGCTAGGGCGTTAGTAATGTTTATCATTTGGGTTCGTGACCCCGAATATAGACTATACATCATCATGTCCCCCCAGTCTAGTGTGCGCGGGTTGTAGCCGCGTATACTAGACTAATAATATCAGCGGTAAGCGTGGCGGGAAAAATTTAACATATTCACCGCCAAAAGTTAGGACTCGTATCTAGTCCCAAAATATCTCAAAAATACCTCGGTAAATGGGGAGGTCATCCACGTGTCCTTCGGAAAACGTGAAAAAGTGCTTGTACCTCATGGTAGTCTAGCCATACGATAGAGATAGTGGGATCCACGGGGCACTCATCCGAGGAAAGGGGAAACCCTATATAAGGGGTACCCATTTTCACTGTGTTTACCACAGTGAAAAATACAACTTCCTCCATATTACGAATCTTTGTCCAAGAAAAAACTAGTATATCAAAGGTAATTGCGTGTGCGCACCAATTAAGAAAAATGGTTCGTCAATTAGAGGAGTTCCGTTCTGGGATGGACGAGGATGAACTACGTCAGTTCACCTCTGATTATTTCATTCCGCTTGCGGTGCATCCGGAAGTACCGGATGCGGACGCATGTATCGCAGACTTCCCTGAGGGGAAAATAGGGGTATACACGCGCTTTTTTGAGTTTTCAAACCAGCGCGTGCCTATATCCCTATTTCTGAGCGACCTGCTCAATTTTTATCGTCTGCATATTTCGCAGCTGCACTGTATAGGTGCGGCAAGAATAACAAATTTCGAGGTAAACTGTCGTTTACTCGCAATAAGACCTACTATCAACCTTTTCCGCGCGTTTTACCATACGTCATGGTTGAACGGGTGGGTGACGTTTTTCAAGCGCCCAGGGCGCTATCAGTGTTACAGTGATTAAATAGACACATTGAGGGGTTGGAGGGAAAGGTTTTTTTGGATAGATGATAAGGTATTCACCACGCTCTCTGATTTTTATACTCAAGGGGGGCTTTCAAAGGATGAGCGCCCAGATCCCGGTACATACAACGTGGAGGATGCGGAGACCATTAATGAGAACCGCATCCCAAGCAACTCCTATCCCGAGGCGTTCTTGGTGCACATGGGAATGAGTCGCAACTCCTATCTCGCGTTTATAATGTAAGCTTTCTTGTAGATATTGATTTGATCAACTAACTTGCTCTTTTCTTGTTCGTTCATGTGTTGCGCAGAGATGGATCTATTTGCCGTGGTGAAGTTAACAAAGCCTACACAGGTGACTGTGGGCGTGCGCCCCTTGTGGGAAGGTGAAGTGCCCATCTTGGAGGCTACCGCTAGACGCCTTCTGGAGCTTGCACAAGAAGAGTCTTCTGACGCATCACAGCCTATTGTGAATGCGACACCAGTGCAGACTGTTCCTGCGCAGGGAGTAGTGGCGCCTGAGCTCGTGCGCGCTGAGTCGTCTACAAGTGCTAGGATCCTCAAAGTGGACACTGACTCTGAAGAGGAGCGCCAAAGTTCGAAGCGCAAAGCTGCTGATGATGGTGGTGAGGGTACATCCAAGCGCAGATGTCATACCATCATTGTGGATGAGTCCACAGATGAGGAGACGTCATTGTCTGTTGCTGCGCAGGAGAATGCTGAGACTTCTCCTCCTACGTAAGTAACCTTTGTTTGAGTATTTATATATATATATATATATATATATATATATATATATATATATATATATATATATATATATACGTGTTTTACGCAGTGCCATTCCTTGACTTCTTTATGTTTGCGTGTAGTGACAGTGCTGCAGGGGGTGATGCAGCATTTGTTGAGGGGTCGGTGCCACCCTAAGCGGCTCATGAGCATGTGGAGGAGCCGCTGAAGGTGAATGAGGAGATGTCTGCACAGCAGCTGATAGAGGAGTTGGGTGCGGCTGATGAGCGTCAGGCTGAGTTGGTTACTCAGCTTAAGGCGCGGTATGTTGGTGAAGGTAGCAGTCGGGCATAGTTGGCTGATGCGCGAGCAGATGTAGATTCCACAACTGCATATGCTAGGAAGCTCGCATATGAGAAGCTGTCTTTGATGGCTGAGGTAAAGCGAGAGGGCGATGAGACTGATCATCACAGGGCTAACTACTCTTGGGGTTTAAAGTACCTTCAAGAAAATAGAGCCTAGCACTTCGCCAATCTTGATGAGCTTTGCGAACGTGTGGAGGAGGCTCTGAAGGTGCAGGAGAGCAAGCTGTGCAAATTGAGGATAGAGTATGATGAGGAGTTGTATCCTCATCTTATGTCTACTATTGCTGAGCGCAGGTATATATCTTCCTTTTGAATTCTTTGTTCACCACTATGTGCCTTAATGCTCTTTATCTTATAACGCGTGCGTTGTTGTATGTGCAGGTGGTTGATCAGCCATGGTCTGCGCTTGGCTGCCATGGGTACGCTGGAGTCCTAGGAGGTTGTGGAGGCTTTTTGGAAGGTTGTGGAGTGCGCCATAGCACATGGAGAGGATGACTGTGCCGCTTCATGAGAGCAAGATGCTGACTGTGCCGCTTGCAGAAGTGCCTGGGTATAAGGCGGATGCGTTTGATGAGCTGGTGGAGGCCATGGAGAGGATGAAGGTCTTCGACTTTCCTCATATCGCCTGATTAGAGCGTGATCAGGATTATCCTGTCAGTGTGATCATGCAGGGCCTGACTCTGGTCAAACACATAGCTGAAGATGCGGAGGCGCACCCTGACTTCTTTTTGAAGCCCGATGAGTCGCAGCTGTAGGTGCTTGTCTTTGCTCGCCCCCGCCACATGCTCAATCCCTTCGCTCTTGAGAAGGAGATTTGTTTGAAGAAATGCTTAGAGGCACATGAGATAAGAGCTGCACATAAGAAGGGCGTGAAGGGGAAGGCCATTCTTTACAGTGTTGGCACAGCCCATCTCCCCAGGTATGATGGGATTCCCGTTAGCGTACCAAGGGTGTCTCAGGAGGATAGCAGCCTTTTAAGAAGGCTGAGTGAGGCTGGGGAGTTGTCGTCTACAGCTAGTAGCTCGAGTCATAGGCGTGCACATAGCATCTAGATGTCTATGGATTTTTGTAGATATAATTTGTATAAACTCATGGTTCTTATGAATAGTATTTTTTATCTTTTTTCGTACGCCTTGTTATTTGTACTTAGATTGTTTTCTTTTGTGTAAAAGATTATCCAAGAGTCAAATTGAAATCGAGACATACTTAAGATGTCTTGTATTAAGTGCATAACTTAACGAAAATCATAGGTGTAAAGATAGACTTGCATTGTGTTGCAAATACTATATCAAATGACCAAGAGTCTTGGCTCGTAAATTGCTAAGCATGTACAGTGTACGTGATGTTGCGTATCCGTCGTGGGATGCGCACTTTAAACTTACTTCAACGTCTTGAAAGTAAGGCTAGTAGCGTAGGGATTGCATCAGGCTTTACCTCTCGAGGGATCTCGAGAAGCTTACAACCCCCACCAGGTAGTGTACCTGATCGATGTAGTATAGTATAATGACAAGTACCGGGGGATTGATCGTTCAGCTAGGAATAGTGTCGCTAGGATTAGAAAACCTAAAGACTAGGTCTAGAGATCAGGGATGATTTTTTTTGTATTTTTATATTTTTTTAGAAAGCAATTAAAAATATCGGGTTTGAAGGATTTGGGCGGAATTAGTTGCTAGTCAACTAACCCAATACTAATATGCAATCAAAATAAAATACTAGAAATGAAAATAAAACTAAATTATACTAAGGTTGTGAGCAATATGTGAGAGAATTGTGTTTACTTAGATTTCACTACTCCCTAGATATCTTTTACACGTTAATTACTTGTTATAGTTGCGTGGATGACGGATTGTATTCTTTAATACCATTCATGGGGTGGCGTACTTACTTCCCCAATCCTATGAGTGCCTACTTCACTCCTATGTCGAGCCGGCTAAAAAGCTCCTAACACGGGATCATTAGAATTTACTCATGCATTAAATACAACAATAAAACCTAGTACACATCGGTTCATGTTTCCTAAGACGTTCAAGCATGTTACACAATGGAGATCTGCCAGTTTTCTTAAGCCAAACATTGAAATCATTCATCCAATACAACCATAAACAAGTAATCAACACATAATTAACATCTACGTTTCATTAGATCTAAGCAAACACAAGATAAATCTAGCCTAGCATGTTGAAATCAAGACAAGTAAAAGATATAATCAACCAACACATAGACATATTGATTGAATTAAAGAGAAGACTTATCTTAATAGCACATGAAAGGATTCAAGGGGTGAGAACCCTTGAAAGTACTGTAAAATATGAGCTAGGGTTTACAAAGTTCGGCCCTAATTATCTCCACACAAGTTCATCCCTAATGAATGAAAAATAGAAAAATATATATAGAGTTTAGTAGGTGACGGCGTCAAGAACAAATGTCTGACGCCGTCATCTCGCCGCCAAATAGTTCCTCGGACTGCCTAGATCTGGGTCTGACGCCGTCATGTGGTCTCCTTATGCAGGCCGTCACCAAAAATACTCTTGACGCCCTTGTTGTGACGTCGTCAGGTTTGCACTGGGTCGTCACCACTTTTACTTCTGACGCCGTCAGGGTCTTCCTCTTGACGCCGTCAGGTACTGTTCTCAGCCTGGAAAATTAACTCTTTGGCGTTTTCTTCACTTTTATGCTCCAAAAACGTCCGAATTGCTTCTTTTTCCAGATTTCATTCCCAAAGTACCTAAAATCACAAAAGGAACGATTTAGGGTAATATTTGATCAAATAAATTAAATTCTGGGCTTAAATGACCCCCTAAAAGTGGTTCATTTTTCGCCTCATCATATACCCTTACACTTGAGATTTGCTTGTCCTCAAGCAAATGCGCTTTTATTCTAGTAAAAATACAAGTTATGGGTCATTTAACACTAATATAAAAGTAATTACAACAAATAATCGTTCCACTAAAGACCAAAGACAAGCACGGAGGTCAGACACTAGCACCTCACAAATAGTGTTTAGATACTCACATCTCTCGGGTGTAATAAAGTAATATCACAATATGGAAACGGAAAATATCTCTCACTACCTGTCATAGCAAAATAAATTACCATAGGCTTGGGAAAGGATCAAACCTCCATCACATGGCGTAAGCACCTAGGATAAACTATCAAAGAGGTCTTTTTAAAGGGTTGTTACGTTAGGTGTAAGGATATGGAATACACGGTTTTGTTGGATATAGGCAGTCTTTACTGGTGGCGAGTTAACAATCTTGGTTAATTACATGTACAATATGGCGTTGTTAAGCCAAGACTAGACTCGACTTAAGCTAATAAATGAAAAATAACAAAAACATAAAATAGACATAGAATGGAAATGGGATGGTTGTCCGTATGTTTTTTTTTCTCTTTTCTTTTTCTATATTTTTTTTTCTTATTTTATTTTTTTTATTTTTTATTTTTTTTTTGCATACACTTTTACCCTACCATCCAAAATAATACATCATAGAGAATGAAAATTCCCCTTACAATTGAATTTTTACATACTTTACAATAAACTAATCTAATGACTCGAACTAAGAAAATCAAAACACTTGGAGTACTTTTAAGATTAACGTACATATGGGGGTAATATATTATGTTCTTCCCCATTACTCCATAAAATAAGTACTTTACCCATGAGTCCCAATCATCCCAAAACAATATGTACAAGGATATGACTCGACTTAGCAACCATGTAATCAATTAGATAATTAACTTAGGGTTTAACAAATAACAATAATGCAATAAAGATGAGTGCATACACGGAAGGCTAAGGCGATTTGGGTGTACATTTAAGTGGGGTGTAACAAATTATTCCTTTAAGTAAGATGCTTAAAGTTAGAAACGAAAAGATAGGCTCGGAGGGGCGTACTCGGGGTTTCGAGTACTAAAAATGAGTACAACGCTAAGGTGTGGGAAAAATTGATTGACTTAACTAGCCAAGTAATATGACTTAAATGGTCAAGTAATTATGATACGGGTTTAACACAAGGGTGATCCTACTGCCTCTTATCATGTAGTAAATCCTACTACACGAATGTAGTCTCACTAGCGGTCTCGGGATGCATCACTAACGCAAGTTCTAGAATCTATATGCTACCGGTACACTTATAAGCACTAATAGTAAATGTTTTTCCTATCAAATCTAAAGGCGAACATCACATATTTGGGAGGAAAATTTTTCTGAATGGTACGGTTTTTGTGCTAGTCATACAATTCCTATCCATGAGACACTTGCTATGGCTAAAGTTTCACTCCTAAATATTGTAAAAAAAATTTAAATTTAGCGCTAAAATTGCACTAACAAGTATTTCTCATAGTTTTATTACACATCTACTATAAAGTTTCACATCTACTATCAAGTGAAAGTGTATCTGTAAGGTATCATCATTTTACCCTCCCCTTACACTTAGGATGAACATTGTCCCCAATGTTCAAGTAAAGAATGTAAAAGTGAAATAAGTAAAATGAATGAAATCAAATACTCCCCTGATTCGCTCGATATGGATAATAAGGTGGCCAGGTTAGATCTTCTTCCAAGAAAATGAACAATCAAAGCTTCCCTTCCAGAAAAATAATCATCTTCTTGTCATACATAACCTGTAAAACCTGAGAAAACAGACAAGGCAACCTCGCATAAAATCGGTGGCAATCTACATTTGCTAATAAATCCTAGAAAACAGATAAGATATAATGCTTTTGGAATGATGTTTGCAGATTTCCTGGAGATTATAAAACTAAAGAATTAGCAAAAACTCTAAGACTCCGTTAGAAAAACAAAACTGGTAAAATTTCCAGATTTTTACACGTGACGCCGTCAAAAGTAAACTCGTGACGCCGTCAGAAGTGACTTGCAGAAATTCTTATGTTAAGTTTCTGGAAAATTTCTGGAAAAACTTGGTCCTACTTCCTGGAAAATCCTGCAAAACATCATTATGATTCGATACAAGCATTTGACTCTAACAAATACGAATATACATGTTTACTTAATATTGTGGAGAATCATGATCGATTTTGTTTCTTAAAAACATATTTGGGGTTTCCCCTTACACTTATCTTTTGCAAAAATACCTTTGGGTGAAGTTAAGACTAGACCAAACAACAAAATAAAGTATTTCCATTTTTTAGTTTAGAAACATGATCTACCAACAATAAAAACAAAGCATGCATACGGATGCAAATAACAAACAAACAAAATAAAAATCACACAAAACATGGGTTGCCTCCCAAGAAGTGCTTTTCTTTATTTACGAGTGTTGTAGCTAGACTCAAGGTCATGGGTTACTACGTGACCTCATCCCTTGAGATGATGTACCCCATGTAGTTGTGATCATTACTATTGTGGTGGTAGTGCCTCAATCTGTCGATACTTGCAATCACCTCTCCACCTACTTTACTTCTCAGGCTAGCCATCCCATCTTGGCTCATGCTCTCAATTGTGAAAGGCCCATACCACCAGGGACTCGGTTTATTGGGTGGTATTGTTATTTCCAAGTGTCTTAAGAGTACTAAGTTCCCTTCCTAGAATGGTACATGGCTTTCTGCTGGTCGATTGTGTTCGAACTCGACATGAACTTCATTGCTTTTGCTTCTTTCATGTTTAGCCTCCTTGTAGCTTTTGATTCTTGCCTCCCATGCAAGTATTTTCTCTTGAACACGAATAGGTGACGTGTCAATGTTTTTTTTGAGCTTTCTCCAACCCAAACTCTCATGCCCACATCGCGGGGTCATAGGGATGCTAATCTTTCTTTTTCCTGATTTAAGCTCAATTTTCCTACCTTCATACTTAATGACAGCTCTAGCGGTGGTGAGGAATGGTGCCCCAAGGATTATTGGCATGCACCCATCTCCCTTATCATCGATGATCATAAAATCAACGGGGTACATGAACCCGGCGACATTAACCAACACATCTTCTATAATTCCTAGGGGGTATATGTAAGAGTGTCAAACGAGGGATAACCTAACACGAGTGGGGGCTGGCATTTTTGAGGTTAGTTGGATGTAAATAGTTAGGGGCATAAGGTTTACTTCTGACCCTTGGTCGGCGAAAGCATTAAGATATTTCAAATCCCCGATGCTAGCTGGTATCTCAAAGTTCCCACACGCCATCTGCTTAGTAGCCACTTTTTGTACCAATAGTTTCTCGAATATTGGCCCTCCAGGTAACATATCATACTCATCTTTTCCCCCTTCCTCCTTCTCAGAACCCTGTTTGGAAGATTGGTTACGCCCGTCACCCTTTATCCAATTTGTTATAGTGTTTTCATTTATATCATGTTTCAGGTAGTAACTTAGAGATTGGGATTTGGGTGGCTCTTCTACAGTTTGTTCAGTAGGGGTTTCTACCTTCTCATTATCCTTGTGGACAATTGCGATGGAATTAACAAATCGGGTAGTGGGGATGATGCTTTCTTTCCTTAATAACATCCTTTCGGGGGTTCTCTGGTTGGCATACTCTTCCATCAGGCTAATCACCTCATTCATTTTTTCTTGCATCTCCTATTTTTGCTTATAAACTGCTTCCTCGAATCTAGCGAGCTGATCTGAATGAGTTGCCATGTATTCTCTCATTCTAGCTTCAAACTCCGGGCTAAGTTTCTCGGGAGGGGAATAAGGTGAGGCATAGTTTTGAAAAGTCTCAACATTCTCTCTAGAGGGTAACTCTGATAACGGCGTTGAAGTCGTTTTTGAGACAGAATTGGCAGTAGCCCGCCTAGGACTCAGGGGTCTCCTTTGCCTTTCCTCAAAATAGTCAACTTTTGCCTCGAGTTTGCATAGGAGTTCATCAGGGATTTCGGTAGTCCCTTCAGGTGTTGAGATTGTGTGGATGGCTGCTTTTATAGTATGATTAAACTCCCATATCTCTTGATTATCGGCGGCAAGCTCTTCAATAATTGCCCAGGACTCCTCGGCATTCTTATCACGCAATCTACCTCCCGCGGCCCTATCGATTGTACGTTTAGTGTGATAGTCGACATGATCGTAGAAAATTTGGACTAATAACCAAAGGTTTATACCATGATGAGAGACCTTATGGAGGAGATCCTTGAAATGAGCCCATGCTTCGTAGAAAGTTTCACCCTGATGTTGTTCAAACATCAAAATGTCATTTCTAAGCATCGCAGTCTTCCCTGGTGGAAAGAATTGGGCAAGGAAGCGAGTGGTGAGATCATCCCATGTGGTGATGGATCCCGCGGGTAATCACTCAAGCCATTGGCTAGCTTGATCACGTAGAGAGAATTGGAATAGGCGTAATCGGGTTGACTCTCTAGTCGTAACATCAAGGTCTATAGAATCTATGATTTTTAGGAAGTCCTTGAGGAGTTGGTTTGGATCTTCGGAACGAAGTCCATAGGATGCACATCCGCTTTGCACCAACCGGATGGTGTCGGATCGCAAGGGGGTCACATTGTGATGTGTGGGAATCGCAACAGGCTTTACCTCTCGAGGGATCTCGAGAAGCTTACAACCCCCACCAGGCAGTGTACCTGATCGTTGTAGTATAGTATAGTGACAAGTACCGGGGGATTGATCGTTCAGCTTAGGAATAGTGTCGCTAGGATTAGAAAGCCTAAATACTAGTTCTAAAGGTGAGGGATGATTATTTTTGTGTTTTTATATTTTTTAGAAAGCAAGTAAAAATCTCGGGTTTTGGAAGAGTGGGCGGAATTAGTTGCTATTCAACTAACCCAATACTAAGATGCAATCAAAATAAAATACTAGAAATGAAAGTAAACTAATTTATACTAAAGTTGTGAGCAGTAATTGGAGAAAATGTGTTTACTTAGATTTCAGTACTCCCTAGATATCTTTTACACGTTAATTACTTGTTATAATTGCATGGATGACGGATTGTATTCCTTAATACCATTCATGGGGTGGCACACATAACTCCCCAATTCTATGAGCTCTTATCTCCTCCTACACCATGCCCAGCACAACTATAGAGATTGTAAACAGTGGCTCATGCATTAAATACAACCAATAAAGACCTAGTGCGCCTCGGTTCATGTTTCTTAAGACGTTCAAGCATGTTACCAATTGGAGATCTGCCAGTTTTCTTAAGCCTAACATATAAATCATTCATCCAAGACAAGAATAAACAAGTAATCAACACATAATCAATATCTAGGTTTCATTAGATCTAAGCAAACACAAAAGAGATCTAGCCTAGCATGATGGAATTAAGACAAGAACATGATATAGACAACCAACACATAGACATATTGATTGAATTAGAAGAACACTTATCTTGATTAATCATGCAATGTATCAAGGGGTTGGAACCCTTGAAAAACCTGTAAAGTTACACCAAAATCGTACTTAGGGTTTCTCCCAAAACTTCTTTTTTCTTAAATGTGAAAAATTAGAAAACTATATATAGGAAAAGGGGTCTGACGGCGTCAATACCAAATATGTGACACCGTCACCTCGCCGCCAAAACAATCCTCAAACTGCCTAGATCTACATTTGACGCCGTCAAGAACATTGCATTTCCAGGCCGTTACGACTTTAACTCTTGACTCCCTACCTTCATGACGCCGTCAAAACTCTTCTGGGTCGTCATGGACTTTTACTCTTGACGCCGTCGGGAAACTCCTCTTGACGCCGTCATGCACTGTTCCCAGCATGGAAAATTAAGACTTTGGCGTTTTCTTCACTTTTATGCTCCAAAAACGTCCGAATTGCTTCCTTTTCCAGATTTCACTCCCAAAGTACCTAAAATCACAAAAGAAACAATTTAGGGCAATATTTGATCAAATAAATTCGGATTCGGGCTTAAATGACCCCCTAAAAACGGATCATTTTTCGCCTCATCATATACCCTTACACTTGAGATTTGCTTGTCCTCAAGCAAATGCGCTTTTATTCTACTCAAAAGACAAGTTAGGGGTTATTTAACACTAATATAAAAGTAATTACAACAAATAATCGTTCCACTAAAGACCAATAGACAAGCACGGAGGTCATACACAAGCACCTCACAAATAGTATTTAGATACTCACATCTCTCGGGTGTAATAAAGTGTAAATTACAATATGGAAACGGAAGATATCTCTCACTACCTGTCATAGCAAAATAGATTACCATAGGCTTGGGAAAGGATCAAACCTCCACCACATGGCGTAAGCACCTAGGATAAACTATCAAAGAGGTCTTTTAAAGGGTTGTAACGTTAGGTGTAGGGATATGAAATACACGGTTTTGTTGGATAAAGGAAGTTTTACTGGTGGCGAGTTAACAATCTTGGTCAATTACATGTACAAGATGGCGTTGCTAAGCCAAGACTAGACTCGACTTAAGCTAATAAATGAAAAATAACAAAAACATAAAATAAACATAGAATGAAACGGGATGGTAGTCCGTATGTTTTTTTCTCTTTTTCGTTTTTTTCTATTTTTTTTTCTTTTCTTGATTTTTCGATTATTTTTTTTTTATTATTATATATTTTTTTTTGCATACACTCTTACCCTACCATCCAAAATAATACATCATAGGGAATTGAGCATTCCTCTTACACTTGAATCTTTACATACTTTACAATAAACTAAACTAATGACTCGAATTAAGAAAATCAAAACACTTGAAGCACTTTTAAGATTAACGTATATATGGGGGTAATATATGATGTTCTTCCCCATTACTTCATAAAATAAGTACTTGCCCATGAGTCCCAATCGTCCCAAAACAATATGTACAAGGATATGACTCGACTTAGCAACCATGTAATAAATTAGATAGTTAACTTAGGGTTTAACAAATAACAATAATGCACTAAAAATGAGCGCATACACGGAAGGCTAAGGCGATTTGGTTGTACATTTAAGTGGGGTGTAACAAATTCTTCCTTTAAGTAAAATGCTTAAAGTTAGAAACGAAAAGATAGGCTCGGAGGGGTGTACTAGGGGTTTCGTGTACTAAATATGAGTACAACGCTAAGGGTGTGGGAAAAATTAGTTGACTTAACTAGCCAAGTAATATGACTCAAATGGTCAAGTAATTATAATACGGATTTAACACAAGGGTAATCCTAATGCATCTTATCATGTAGTAAATCCTACCACACGAATGTAGTCTCACTAGCGGTCTCGGGATGCATCACTAACGCAAGTTCTAGAATCTAAATGCTACCGGTACACTCATAAGCACTAATAATGAATACTTTTCCTATCAAATCTAAAGGCGAACCTCACATTTTTGGGTGGAAATTTTTTCTGAATATACGGTTATGTGCTAGTCATACAATCTCCTATCCATGAGACGCTTGCTATGGCTAAAGTTTCACTCCTAAATGTTGTAAAAAATTTTAAATTTGGCGCTAAAATTGCACTAACAAGTATTTCTCATAGTTTTATTACACATCTACCATCAAACAAAACAAACTCAAGCGAAAGGGCATATGTAAGGTATCATCTTTTTACCCTCCCCTTACACTTAAGATGAACATTGTCCCCAATGTTCAAGTAAAGAATGTAAAAGTGAAAAAGTAAAGAGAATGAAATCAAATACTCCCCTGATTCGCTCGGTATGGATAATATGATGGCCAGGTTAAATCTTCCTCCAAGAAAATGAACAATCACAGCTTCCCTTCCAGAATATAAATCATCTTCTTGTTATACATAACCTGTAAAACCTGACAAAATAGACAAGACAACCTCGCGTAAAATCGGCGGCATCCTATATAAGTTTCTAAATCCTAGAAAACAAGATAAGATATAATGCTTGTGGAATGATGTTTGCAGATCTCCTGGAGATTATAAAACTTAATAATTCACAAAAACCATAAGACTCCGTTAGAAAAACAAAACCGGTAAAATTTCCAGATTTTAACTCCTGACGCCGTCAAGAGTAAACCCCTGACGCCGTCAGAATTGACCTGCAGAAATCCTTATGTTAAGTTTCCGGAAAAACTTGGTCCTACTTCCTGGAAAATCCTGCAAAACTTCATTATGACTCAATACAAGCATTTGACTCTAACAAATATGAATACACATGTTCATTTAATATTGTGGAGAATCATGATCGGTTTGTTTCTTAAAAACATATTTGGGGTTTCCCCTTACACTTATCTTTTGCAAAAATACTTTTAGGTGGAGTTAAGACTAGGCCAAACAACAAAGTGAAGTATTTCTACTATTTAGTTTAGAAACATGATCTACCAACAATAAAAATAAAGCATGCATACGGAAGCAAATAACAATCAAACAAATAAAATCACACAAAACATGGGTTGCCTCCCAAGAAGCGCTTTTCTTTATTTACGAGTCTTGTAGCTAGACTCAAGGTCATGGGTTACTACGTGATCTCATCATTGGTTCCATTCTCTAGGTCGTCTTCTAAACCAGTTTTGTATTCCGGACCTAGTTGTAAGCATTCTTTATAGAAACCAAGCATCCTATTCTTTACATATTCTACTCCTCTACGTCTATCCTCCTCATTCCTATAATAAGCCGCTTGCTTGTGTTCTTTTTCGAAATTAGAGAGAAGGCGGTATTGTTCAATCTTGTAGGGCATTTGATTGGCAACCTCATCGTTCTCTTCCTTAAATCTAACTATCCCTAAAGTCGGATCATAACTCATCCTAGTAGCATCAACAAATGGTTTTCCGAATACTATTTGGCTTAGGCAAGCATCTATCACCGGACGAATGTCTTCCACTATCATAAAATCGATTTCATAGGTGAGATTCCCTATAATCACATGTAATCCTTTCACTCTTCCTGCAAAATTACTTATTAGATTCTTACCGGGCATCATCCTAAAATTAAGTTGCTTCTTCATCACCCAATTGTAATAATTCCTAGTCATGATGTTCACGGGGGATCTAAGGTCGATGTAAGCTTTCCATATATGCATGTGCCCGATATTGCATGGGATGTTAATGTTAGAGGGGTCTCCCATTTTGATAAGGGGTGTGCCGAAGATATATGGTCTCTCGGGACTATCGAATAGATCCTTATGGTACTCCCGTTCTTCTTCGGTGGGCAACTTATCAAAGTATTTTTCTATAGGCTCTACCTCCTCTAACTCCTCTTCCTTGTTAACCTTAACTTTCCTACTCTCATCCTTAATCTCGGCCTCTACTCTAACTTCATTCTGGTCACTCATCTCTATCTCCTTATCTATTGGTTTAATGGTGATAACATTGACAAAGTGGACATGTTTGGATGATGAGGGATCCTTAATTTGGGTTCCACTATTGGTGTCCCTAGTGTCCTTCCTAGGTGTGATTAACGCTTGGTTGTTGAGGGCTTTCAACAAGTTGTCAATCTTGTTGGTCATCTCCGTTTGTTGTTGGTTGAATTCGGTTTCAAACCTAGCTATGAGGGCTTCTTGAGATGCCATGAACTTTGACATCAATCCCTCAAGATTGTTGGTACTACCATAGTTGTTAGAGGGATTGTTGTTGAAAGTACGGTTGGATGGTGGACCGTTTGGTTGGTAACGATTAGGTGGATTGGAAGAATTGGGTTGATTTTGCTTCCACCTAAGGTTTGGGTGATTTTTCCAAGAGGGGTTGTATGAATCACCGTAAGTGTTTGGCTCGGGCTTGAAAGTGTACCACTTATCTCCCGCTTCGTCGGTACGCGTGGATGCGCAGTCCGCAAAAGCTGTTCCGGGGAGTTCCACACAATCACGAGTGTCATGGGGACCACTACATAATTCGCATGAAGAAGTGATTTTGTTCACTTGGCTTGAAGGCTTCGGAGCTTTGTAAGATTTCATGAGAAACTTGACTTGGTCCTCAAGTTCCATGATCCTACGGTCGGGAGTGCTAGAATTGTTCGAATGCAAAGATATTGCCTTGACCGTTTTGTTCAAATCACGGGGATCATTCCAACTTTCGTTGTCATAGAGAGCAAGATCTTCTATGAGTTCCCATGATTGTTCCGCACTAAGATCACGTAGCTTACCACCGGCCGATTGGTCAATGGCTCGCCTCGTGGAGATGTCGATATGGTCATAAAAGATTTGGACTTGGAGCCAAAGATCTATGCCATGATGAGGGACTTTTTGGAGTAAGTCCTTGAAACGAGTCCATGCTTCATAAAGAGATTCATTTTGACATTGTTGGAACATCAAAATGTCATTTCTAAGCTTAGTAGTTCTCCCCGGTGGGAAAAATTGAGCAAGGAAACGAGTGGTGAGATCATCCCATGTGGTGATGGATCCCGCGGGTAAACGCTCAAGCCATTGACTAGCTTGATCCCGTAGCGAGAATTGGAATAGGCGTAATCGGGTTGTCTCTCTAGTTGCAACATCTAGGTCTATGGAATCTACGATTTTGAGGAAGTCCTTAAGATGTTGGTTTGGATCTTCGGAACGAAGTCCATGGAATGCACATCCGCTTTGCACCAACCGGATGATGTCGGATCGCAAGGGGGTCACATTGGCTCCGGTGAGCTCAATGGTGTTTCGGTAGCCTTGGTGGCTAGGTCGGGAATACTCTCCTAAGGTTCGGGGCCTAAGGGGTTCTAGTGGTGGGTTTTGTTGTGGTGGGATGACGGGTTCAAAGATGTTACCACCTTCCATGATGTCGGATGGTAAAGAGTTACGAACAAATGCACGAAGAAATAAGATAGACTAAAGAGAACCTAAAAAAAATAAAATCTTACTAGAAAGGAATCTAGCAAGTAGACCTAATAAAAAGAAATTCTAATGTAGACAATAACTATTCCCCGGGCTGCGGCGCCAAAAACTTGATGCGTGGGAATCGCAACAGGCTTTACCTCTCGAGGGATCTCGAGAAGCTTACAACCCCCACCAGGCAGTGTACCTGATCGTTGTAGTATAGTATAGTGACAAGTACCGGGGGATTGATCGTTCAGCTTAGGAATAGTGTCGCTAGGATTAGAAAGCCTAAATACTAGTTCTAAAGGTGAGGGATGATTATTTTTGTGTTTTTATATTTTTTAGAAAGCAAGTAAAAATCTCGGGTTTTGGAAGAGTGGGCGGAATTAGTTGCTATTCAACTAACCCAATACTAAGATGCAATCAAAATAAAATACTAGAAATGAAAGTAAACTAATTTATACTAAAGTTGTGAGCAGTAATTGGAGAAAATGTGTTTACTTAGATTTCAGTACTCCCTAGATATCTTTTACACGTTAATTACTTGTTATAATTGCATGGATGACGGATTGTATTCCTTAATACCATTCATGGGGTGGCACACATAACTCCCCAATTCTATGAGCTCTTATCTCCTCCTACACCATGCCCAGCACAACTATAGAGATTGTAAACAGTGGCTCATGCATTAAATACAACCAATAAAGACCTAGTGCGCCTCGGTTCATGTTTCTTAAGACGTTCAAGCATGTTACCAATTGGAGATCTGCCAGTTTTCTTAAGCCTAACATATAAATCATTCATCCAAGACAAGAATAAACAAGTAATCAACACATAATCAATATCTAGGTTTCATTAGATCTAAGCAAACACAAAAGAGATCTACCCTAGCATGATGGAATTAAGACAAGAACATGATATAGACAACCAACACATAGACATATTGATTGAATTAGAAGAACACTTATCTTGATTAATCATGCAAGGTATCAAGGGGTTGGAACCCTTGAAAAACCTGTAAAGTTACACCAAAATCGTACTTAGGGTTTCTCCCAAAACTTCTTTTTTTTTTAAATGTGAAAAATTAGAAAACTATATATAGGAAAAGGGGTCTGACGGCGTCAAGACCAAATAGGTGACGCCGTCACCTCGCCGCCAAAACAATCCTCGGACTGCCTAGATCTACATTTGACGCCGTCAAGAACATTGCATTTCCAGGCCGTCACGACTTTAACTCTTGACGCCCTACCTTCATGACGCCGTCAAAACTCTTCTGGGTCGTCATGGACTTTTACTCTTGACGCCGTCAGGAAACTCCTCTTGACGCCGTCATGCACTGTTCCCAGCATGGAAAATTAAGACTTTGGCGTTTTCTTCACTTTTATGCTCCAAAAACGTCCGAATTGCTTCCTTTTCCAGATTTCACTCCCGAAGTACCTAAAATCACAAAAGGAACGATTTAGGGCAATATTTGATCAAATAAATTCGGATTCGGGCTTAAATGACCCCCTAAAAACGGATCATTTTTCGCCTCATCACATTAGCTCTAGTGAGCTCAATGGTGTTTCGGTAGCCTTGGTGGCTAGGTCGGGAATACTCTCCTAAGGTTCGGGGCCTAAGAGGTTCTAGTGGTGGGTTTTGTTGAGGTGGGATGACGGGTTCAAAGATGTTCTCATCGTCCATGATGTCGGGTGGTGAAGAGTTACGAACAAAAACACAAAGAAATAAGATAGAGTAAAGAGATCCTAAAAATAAAAATAAAATCTTATTAGAAAGGAATCTAGCAAGTAGACCTAATAAAAAGAGATTCTAACCTAGACAATAACTATTCCCCGGGCTGCGGCGCCAAAAACTTGGCAGCGTAGGGATTGCACCAGGATTTACCTCTCGAGGGATCTCGAGAAGCTTACAACCCCCACCAGGCAGTGTACCTGATCGATGTAGTATAGTATAATGACAAGTACTGGGGGATTGATCGTTCAGCTAGGAATAGTGTCGCTAGGATTAGAAAACCTAAAGACTAGGTCTAGAGATGAAGGATGATTCTTTTTGTATTTTTATATTTTTTTTAGAAAGCAATTAAAAATCTCGGGTTTGAAGGATTTGGGCGGAATTAGTTGCTAGTCAACTAACCCAATACTAAGATGCAATCAAAATAAAATACTAGAAATGAAAATAAAACTAAATTATACTAAGGTTGTGAGCAATATATGGGAGAATTGTGTTTACTTAGATTTCACTACTCCCTAGATATCTTTTACACGTTAATTACTTATTGTAGTTGCGTGGATGACGGATTGTATTCCTTAATACCATTCATGGGGTGGCGTACTTACTTCCCCAATCCTATGAGTGCCTACTTCACTCCTATGTCGAGCCGGCTAAGAAGCTCCTAACATGGGATCATTAGAATTTACTCATGCATTAAATACAACGAATAAAACCTAGTACACATCGGTTCATGTTTCCTAAGACGTTCAAGCATGTTACACAATGTAGATCTGCCAGTTTTCTTAAGCCTAACATTGAAATCATTCATCCAATACAACCATAAACAAGTAATCAACACATAATTAACATCTAGGTTTCATTAGATCTAAGCAAACACAAGATAAATCTAGCCTAGCATGTTGAAATCAAGACAAGTAAAAGATATAATCAACCAACACATAGACATATTGATTGAATTAAAGAGAAGACTTATCTTAATAGCACATGAAAGGATTCAAGGGGTGAAAACCCTTGAAAGTACTGTAAAATATGAGCTAGTGTTTACAAAGTTCGTCCCTAATTATCTCCACACAAGTTCCTCCCTAATGAATGAAAAATAGAAAACTATATATAGAGTTTAGTAGGTGATGGCGTAAAGAACAAATGTCTGACGCCGTCATCTCGCCGCCAAATAGTTCCTCAGACTGCCTAGATCTGGGTCTGACGCCGTCATGTAGTCTCCTTATGCAGGCCGTCACCAAAAATACTCTTGACGCCCTTGTTGTGACGCCGTCAGGTTTGCACTGGGTCGTCACCACTTTTACTTCTGACGCCGTCAGGGTCTTCCTCTTGACGCCTTCAGGTACTGTTCTCAGCTTAGAAAATTAAGTCTTTGGAGTTTTCTTCACTTTTATGCTCAAAAAACGTCCGAATTGCTTCCTTTTCCAGATTTCATTCCCAAAGTACCTAAAATCACAAAAGGAACGATTTAGGGTAATATTTGATCAAATAAATTCAATTCCGGGCTTAAATGACCCCCTAAAAGTGGTTCATTTTTCGCCTCATCAAAGGCGCTTAGCAAGGATACGTGATCCGATGTTGATGGGTTTGCAACCCTCTTACTCAACGAGTTAGTTAGTAGGTTTACTCATCCTTTCTGCCGTCGTAGGTCTTAGTAAGTGCTTGCACGCCATGTAGGCAAAATATAAAATAACGATATTGAGACATAAGAAAAAATGTGAGCAATAAAGTTAAATGTGTTATGGAGTTAGCTAGAAACCACAACGTTTTATTAATACTTGCAAGTTTTTGAATATAAAAGACAATTCCTAAAAAAAAAGAAAATTCAAATACAGACATTTATTGGGCACGTACTAAAGTGCAAGGTTGTCTGTGTGTGGGCCGTAGCCTTTCCAAAAGATAGCATCTCTTGAGATTGCAGATATTCCAAGTGCGTGCCAGCTCATGGCCTTCATATCGCGCAACTTGTATGCCCCATTGCCTAGTGCATCTGTGACCTTATAGGGTCCTTCCCATTTGCGTCCAAGTTTGCGTGTGTCTTTTACGTGGCTTGCATCATTGGCGCGGTATACAAAGTCTCCTGGCCTGAATGAAGTGTGTTTGACTTTTGCATCTTAATACTTCTTCATCTTTGACTTAGCTTTTGCTTCACGTATAGATGCGCGTTCGCGCCTTTCTTCCAACAGATCCAAGTCTATGCGCCGCTCATTGTAATTTGTTGTGACATTTATTTTCGCCGTACGGATAGTTGGCATTCCAATCTCGGCTGGTATGACAGCCTCTGTCCCATAGACAAGAGAGAATGGTGTGTCTCCAGTACTGGTTTTAATTGTCGTGCGGTGCGCCCATAAAACATGTGACAATTCATCCACCCACCTTCCTTTATGTCTGTCAAGGCGCGCTTTTATTCCTTCGCCCAGAATGCGATTCGCGCGTTCAACCAAGCCGTTGGTTTGTGGGTGCTTAACTGAAGCAAAGTGTTGTGTAATGTTTAATTGCGCGCACCAGTCTTTGAACGGGTTGTCACAGAATTGTTTTCTGTTGTCCGAAATAATATCTCCAGGTAGTCCGAAGCGACACAAAATGTTGTCCCACACGAAGCGTTTGACTTGGTTGCCCGTGATGCTTGCTACTGCTTTTGCCTCAATCCACTTAGTAAAATAATCTATAGCTACTATGAGGAATTTTAGCCCTCCCGCTGCAACCGGAAAAGGGCCTGCAATGTCAATGCCCCATTTATAGAATGGCCATTGTGAAGTGATGGGGGTTAGCTCTTGTTATGGTCAGCACGTAATTGGCCTGTGGACTTGGCAATCGCTGTATTTCTTTATCATGTCTCGCGCATCGCGGTGCATAGTAGGCCAATAGTATCCTGACCGCAGGGCGTGCGCCACTATAGACGGTGGTCCTGAGTACATGCTACATGAACCAGCGTGAATTTCTCGAAGTACGTAATTTGCTTGAAGAGGTCCAACGCACCGGAGCCATGGTTGTAGGAATGAACGTCGATATAGGACGCCATCTCAGAGTTCAAATCTCTGCGCCATGCGCCGTACCCTACAAGTATCCTTCTGATATTGTGGTAAGATTCCTTTGCTTATAAATTCAATGATAGTTGTCATCCACGTAGGATCCTGTTCCTCTATCACCGTGGATATTTCCATCTCCGAGATTGATTTGTTTTTTAGAGTTTCCACCAATACCTGTTTTGATAGGTGCGCAAAGCTTGTAGATGCGATCTTGCTAAGCGCGTCAGCTTTCCTGTTTTTTCCTCTAGGGACTTGTTTGATGGTAAACCTATCAAAAATCTAAATTAGAGACTTGGTTTTTTCGAGGTATTGGACCATGTGTTCATCCTTGGCTTCATATTCACCTAGCACGTGATTGGCTACTAGCCTGGAATCTACATTTGCCTCTAGGTTACGTACACCCATTTGAGTTGCAATGCGTAGTCCAGCAAGTAGGGCTTCATATTCTGCCTCATTGTTTGTGGCTATGAATTCGAAGCGCAGTGCGTAAGTGAATTCCACTCCATCTGGATTAGTGAGGATAAGGCCCGCGCCTGATCCATCCACGCACGAGGATCCGTCTGTGAATAGAACCCATTGTTCTTGTAATTCTACCTTGCTTGTTGAAGGTGGAGTATCGGTATCTGGCTTCTCAACAATAAAGTCGGCTAATATTTGCCCCTTGATTGCAGTGCGTGGTCTATAGGAGATGTTATACTCGCTCAATAACACACTTCATTTTTGTAGCCGTCCTGATGCGTCAGGTTTAGAGATAACTTGTTTGATAGGCTGGTCCGTTATTACTGCGATTGGGTGCGCCTGAAAGTATCTGCGCAGTCTTTTAGCTGCAAATATTAAAGCTAGGACCAGCTTTTCCATAGCAGTATAGTTAGTCTCTGTCTTCTTAAGTGCTTTGCTCACAAAGTATATGGGTGTTTGAACGGAATTCCTATCTGTCAATAATACCACGCTGACTGCTCCATGAGTTGCAGATAAGTACATGATCAATTCTTCCCCTGGTCGGGGTGCGACAAGTTTGGGAAGCGCTGCAAGATGTTGCTTAAGTTTTTGGAAGGCTTCCTCCGCCTCCTCAGTCCAACGAAAGTCTCCTTTTTTTGTACACTTCGTGAGTATCTTAAAGAGAGGGAGTGACTTGTCTGCTGATTTGGACAAAAAACGGTTTAGCCCGGCTAGCTTTCCGTTTAATGACAGGACTTCTTTCAATGTGCGCGGTGAAGGGAGATCGATGACAGCTTTTGTCTTTTCTGGGCAAGGCTTGATGCCGTCAGGTTCTATTAAATATCCAAGGAACATGCCTTATGTCGCGCCAAAAGTGCACTTTTTGGGATTTAACTTCATGTTTATCTTTCCCAGTGTTTTGAACGTCTCCTCGATGTCACGCACCAATTCCTCCTCAGTATGACTCTTTATAACAAGGTCATCGACATAAACTTCCAGGTTGCAACCTACTTGCTTTTCAAAGGCCATGTCCACCAATCTCTGGTATGTTGCTCCCACGTTCTTTAGACCAAAGGGCATTTTTGTGTAGCAATTGACCCCTTGACTTGTGTGGAAGGTTGTTTTTTCTTCATCCTCCTCAGCCATCTGAATTTGATGGTACCCTTTGTATGCGTCTAGGAAACATTTAAAGGGATATCCACACAAAGATTCTATCTTCCAGTCTATTTCTGGTAGCGGGTAGTAGTCCTGTGGACATGCTTTATTAAGATCAGTAAAGTCTACGCACATTCTCCAACTGCCATCACTCTTTTTTACCATTACTGGATTGGAAAGCCAGTCATGGTAGTAGACTTCCCGCATGATGCCTGCGTCTACCAGTTTGTGTACTTCTTCCAAGATGGCTTTTGCGCGATCTGGAGCTTGGCCGCGCTTTTTCTGTCGTATTGGAGGAAATCCTTGTCGGATTTGTAGCTTGTGCTCTGTGATAGATCGTGGCACTCCAGTCATGTGCTTTGGTTCCCATGCAAAGATATCTAGGTTCTTTTGCAAGAGTGCGCATACAACTGCTTTGCCTTTGTCAGATAGAGACCCTCCAATTGATATTTGTTGATCTGGGTAATCAGGGTGAATGGCAACCTTTAGGTTTGGTATTTTAGCTGCGCGCTGTTCTGGAACACTCTCCACTTCACTGGTTACGTAGGTTCGAATCCTGCCTCTCCCACTTGTTTGTTGTAGACTTCATAGAAGAGAAAAGAGGCATTCGTCAGCGTAAGAAGGCCAACCGAGCGAAGCTCCTTTGGCCGTTCCGTGAAGTTCAATTGTATCGTATGTTAGTTCAAGTTTTCTCCCGATTCACCAAGGAATATTTTGGTTGCTTTTGGCGGATCGCTTACTACTAGGTTGGATCGGATGTCAACCTGTGGAGGCACCATTTGTGACTATTGGACAAATTTCCCCTTTAGTTTTCTTCTTGTTCTTTGCCATAACGCCCATTCTGGGACGAGTTGGAAGAGGAATTCCTAATTCTTACACGGATGAGACTGCCTGAAAAGTGAGAAATTCTGACACCCATCATTTTTGAGTGAGTATGACACCAAGAATTGACAAGCCTTTAGTTGTACGAGTTGTACGTTTTCTATTTCTTACGTGACTTTGATGAAAGAAAGCATTCAAGATTGGATTCAGAAGCTGAGGCGACCGAAAGGGAGGCGAGCGAAGTGAGGCCACTCCTCTGCCAAAGAATTTCACGGCACAGTGGTATTGTAGAGGGTGACAATGCCCCCTTCTACTGGGAATTTGAGCATCCCATGTGCTGTGGACGGTACAACGCGCATAGATGATATTCCAGGTCTCCCGATGATGTCGTTGTACAGTGAAGGAGACTTGATTATCATGAAGTTTATCCAGATTGCTGTAGAGTGTTGTTCATCACCAACGACTACAAGTAAGTGTATGGCTCATAGGCCATATCTTTTCTCCTGTGAAGCCAGTCAGCGACGTCATGGCCGGAATTAACTGACTTTGTATCTCAGGTCGCAGCCTCTTGAAATAGTGTTCATACAGAATGTCTGCGGATGCTCCTCCATCAATATACATGCGATGGATATTGTGTCCCCCAGTATGTATCTCAATGGTTAGCTGCTCTACTACTACGTTGTCCGCAGCTAGAGTGGGGACGGATATTTCATTCCCAAAAGAGAATTTTTGACTGACCTTTTGCTTCGTCTTGCGCTGCCATGACTGTATCATGTAAATAATGCCGGCCTTATCTTTGGGTGGCTCTTTCTTACCTCTATTATTTTGTTTATCCTTTCCTTCTTTAACATTCTTAACGAGATGATCCATTCTACCCTCCTTTACTAATTTGTCAATTAGTTGTCGTAGTTGGACACACTCGTTGGTGGTATGGCCCTTTTGTCCATGGTATTCGCAGTATCCATTCCCTACATGTCGATCCTCTGGAGTGCGCATTGGTAGGGTTTTGGAAAGTTTGCGCCTTCTATTACAAATATCTCCCTCGGAGTCTTCGTGAGGGGGGTATACTTGTCATTATCTCGTCCGCTTCCCTAACTGCGATAATTCTTGCTGCGATTGCTACTCTGATAATTGGATTGTCTCGTAGGCTGTTCTTGCTGCCTATAATTTGAGTAGCCTTTTTTACTATCCGCAGCAGCTGCTTCTCCTTGGATAAAGGACCTTGTGCACTTCATTAGTTCATCGAAGGTTTGGGGAACCTTATCATTTAATTTCCTAATGAGTTCTGGGTTATTAATCCCATTCATGAACCCTGAGATTTTTAGCACTTCAGGACACGCCTTGACGTGTATACATTCATCCTTAAAGCGCTCCACGTAAGCACTGGTTGATTCCCCTTGGCGTTGTTTTACTCTAGCCAGTTCAACAGGGTTCTTAGCGCACTTCCTTCTCTGAGTGAAGTTCAAGCGGAATGCTTTTCGCAACTCTTCTAACCCGTCTATGCTCTGTCGTGGAAGCTTGCTAAACCAAGTTCGCGCATTCCCTACTAATGTGGAGTTAAATATATGACACCACACAGGTTGTGGCCAATTTTCGATAGTAGCAGCGGATTCGAAAATTTTTAGGTGGTCATCAGGATCACCCGTTCCATCATATGTTTTAATATTGGTGGGCATGCGCCTTTTCTTGTGATCAGAGTAATCGCTGATGCGCCGTGTGAATGCATCAACTTTTTGGCGACGCCAAGGAAGAGATATGTCTTCGTCTTCTTCCTCGCGACGTCTTCCTCTGGACTTCTAGTGTCCTGTCTCTTTGTCCTCGTTGTCCGTGAAGTCACTTGAGGAAAAGTCATCCCTTTTGCGGCGCTTGCGCCGTTTTTCCTCAGAGTCTGAGCTTGAGGGGCTTTCACTTGGGGAAGTTCATCTTCCCAATCTGTCATGAATTCTTCTGCTTCTAGACCTTGAAGAGCTCTCGCTTGGTGAGCATTGTCATCCAAGTCTATCTTGCATCCTGCGACTACCAAGTCTGGAGTGAACATTGGTACGCCTCTCACCGTCTTCGTATTCCTCCTAGTATTGTGAATCAGATGTTGTACCAAGTCTATCATGGACATTGGTACGTCTCTCATGATTTCCGCCCCCCCCCCCCTCTGGTAGCGCGGTGGGGATGTTTCTGGGTTAAAGTTAAGTCGGGCTTGTAGGCTTTGGCTTGACCTTCTCCTTGCCTCCTCTTGCATGAGGCTAGTTAAAGCTTCGTAATTCTGTGACACAAAATTACTTAGCGTTAATTCAGGTGCGTCCTCTTCCAGCGCAACAATATCTGCTTCTGGGTTAGGTCCTCTATCTCGATTAGGCGTGCCTGGTGGCACAATGTTATCCACAATGGGTGCCGTTTGATGAGGAGTGTTGAAGAGAGTGCGCTGAAGTTCTTCAGCGCTTGGAACCACCATGGTGGTTTGAGTAGTCCCTGTGGGCAGTTCTACCGTTGGGAGAATTAGGGTTGGGCCCGATTCTTGGTGACTAGGCGCACTGGTTGTTCTAGAGGCCTGCCTAGAGGTCGAATCTTGATGGTTCCTCCTCTGGGGGTCACCACGTGTTTTTTCCAACTGCGGAGTCCGCTGGCTTGAGTTTTTGTGCTTCGTCATTCCAGTTTTTAGTGTAGGGTCCCACGGATGGCGCCACTTGTTGATACAAAAGTTGGGCGTTCCTTATTTAGGTTCCTGTTCTCGTACCAATTCAATCTTAATGCTTGAGACCTGCGCACTAAGAAAAAAAACAAACACCGTTAGGCTTATCGTGGGATTGTCTCCCATGATTATCCTCCGGCGTGAAAATAAGTAATCGGTTTTTAGGGTTATACTTGAAGATTAGGGTTGTAAAGTCGTACCTTTAACGAGAGTTATGATATTGTTTATATAGGCACGTAATCCTTATTGGATACGTGCTCCTTACTCTTCGATATATATCCGGTTTGATATATTCCTTAAATAGGAGATATCTATATTCAAATCATAAATAACTTTGGTTTGGGCTTTCGTGAGCCCAAACTGTTAGCATACTGGCCAAAATCATTGTTATGATAGCCCACTCATGGTGGGTTAGGGTTTTAGTAATGTTTATCATTTGGGTTCGTGACCCGAATATAAACTATACGTCATCAAAAATGAATAAAATAAAATTTTATGTAGTTTATACAAAAAGTTATTTTCTCATTGAATGGTCGTCTCGTTTTGGAAGTTTGTGTTTGGACTAATATATTTGTACAAACGTCACCGACTATTAGAACCGATTTTATGGAAAACTGGTGACTGAGGAGATGAATCTTTAGCAAAAAACAAGATTACAACGATGGTATGTATTATCAAACAAAATTAGGGTTTTTGTTTACTATTTCCTTTTTAAACAATCATTGTCCCAGAGGACGAACCTCACCAAAATTAAAGGAAGTATACAGTATAATCAAGACAATTACTGCTATATGCATGCACATAATGTTGCTTCTAACCACAATAAATTTGTGATATAGCGTAATATTGGGTTTATAGTACGTTTAGCTAGCTGCTTGTTTTTGCAAATACATCTACATTGCTACTCTAATTATGAATCTTTACTTGTTGGATTTTGGGTAGTTTATGAAATGGTTCAAAATTTGCTATACCTCGATCGATCATCTCCCTACCGGTTAGTTTAATTTTATGTTAGTGATCGAATTGCATAGGAATTTATTTTAAAAAATGTATAATTAGTTCTCAGTCAAATTTCTTTCAAACTCAATCAGTTAGGAAATAAGTCCGTCTGGTACACTCTAAAGAGGATTTTCATGAATTATATATCTATACTATCTATAAAGAGAAAATGGTGAAAGTGAAAAAGTTAAAATTTCAAACTTAAAAATTCAGCTATATAAGGAAACTTACATTATTATTGGAAAAATTTAAAAATTCAGTCATCTATATAAGAAAACTTACATTATTTTTGATTAATACACATCGAAAACTTGGTTGACCCGGGATCACTTCAAACCGGGTGGGTTGACCGGTTTAATTTGACCCTTTTTTTTACCCAATCCGGCTGGTTAACCAGTTTAAATTGACCCATTTTTTCGACTGGAACAGTTTCAACCGGTTAAATCATCCAGGTTGAAATGGGTTTTAAAACATTATGTTTAATCTCCAAATTCTCAAACTTTTATTATTTTGAGTTTTTTACCCACAAATATTTTTTTATCAATGAAACTATCTGTCGCTATAAAATTCCGTTGCTATGCACGGGTACTCATCTAGTATGATCAAACGAGTAAAATGTATAAAATATAAAATTCCGTTGCTATGCACGGATACTCATCTAGTATGATCAAACGAGTAAAATGTATAAAAGTATTATAGTTCTGATATGAATTTAATTACATTAAATTTGTATTCTAACCGATCTTTTTTTGTCAATACGAGGCAGGCAGAACCCGTGCTACGCACGGGTTGAGAATCTAATTGTTAATCGTGTATATTTTTTTTTTTGTATATTGGCCAGTGTATACTTAAATATTGTTTAGTATGTTGTATGAAATATTTTAACTTTCTTGTATAAAAATTTAAAAATGTTTGATGTTGTTTTTGTTTTGTGGTGTTGTATAATGGACATTTGGTTATTAAGTTGTTATGGTTTTATTTTTTTTGGCCTATTACTGATTTGCATGATAAAAAAATGGCTTTGTTTTTTTGGTCTATTACTTAGCCCTACAATACTTGTCCATTAGATGGTTTTTGCATGGTAATATGAAGCACACGAGGTCTATCTAATTGGTCATAGTTTAATGTGCGTTAAATATTTTCTTTATTAAGTTTGTAAGTTAAAGTTTGTGTAATAATGTATATATAATAATGTCACATAAACTTTATAAAAATCGTTACAAACCTTTTTAGTTTCATCTCATTTTATTGTACAACTAATTTCATTGAGAATTAACATTGAAGTCTAACTAATATTAATAATTTTATCAATAACTCAATTCTAAATAGCTAACTAAATGAATATTAATTAATACACTATTAATAATTTCTAAAACCTTTGGACTCCACTATTATTTCTTAAGCTTATATTTTTTTAATTTACAATAGGTTTGAGCAAAAATTATGTATTTTTTCTTTTATATTCATTATTCAAGTTGCATGCTTACATAAACTAATCATGATAAAAAGTATCATTTAACCATTTAAATGTTGTTTTACATACATGCTCGTGCACATTTTCTTGAATCAATTCGCACATGTGAGCTACATCAATAGAAAACAAACATAAATTATTTGTATATGAAAATGCATTAACATAACACATATATCTATATATTCTTGCAACCTTTCAACTTCATCTCAATCAATAACCGACTTTTAATTCTATACTGATTACCAAATATCATGTGATCAATTCCGGCAAGCCTTACACTTCCATCTCGATGTTGTATATACTTCACATTAAATGCACCGGTTTTATTTTTTGATAAAAGTTTGAACTTTTGCTTATGTTTAAAACTCAAATTATGTATTTCTTCCTTTCTATTCATTACTCAATCTGATATTTTTAATATGTCGTATTTTGCTATTATGTCAAACTCATTTAATGGGCGTAAATATTGGTTTCTCACTAATGAGTCTACATATAGAAAAAGAAAAGGTTTTGTAATGCGCGGACCTTCTTCTTTTCAATAATAATTCAATTGCACACAATAAATTCATTATAATGTTTCTCAAAGAGCATTCGAAAGCAACTACTTAGATAAACTAATCACGCTAAAAAGTATCATTTAACCAATTAAATGTTGCTTTACATACATGCTTGTCCACATTTTCTTGAATCAATTTGTACATGTGAGCTACATCAATAGAAACGCACATAAATTATTTGTATATGAAAATGCATTAACATAATATATATATATATATATATATATATATATATATATATATATATATATATATATATATATATATATACACACACACACACACACACACACACATAGGGTGGGGTTATTCTAAAAAGGGTCTTATAATAAAAAGAGTAAGAAGGATTGTGGGAGTAACATATGTCACCCCCAAGCCACATCACATGACACGTGTCACCCCACCCCACCCCCCCCCTCCCCGCCGAAAAAACTTTTTTTCCCGCCAAAAAAAAAAAATTTTTTTTTGGGGCAAAAATTTTTTTTTTCCCGCCAAAATTTTTTAGTGCATCACAGTTATAAAGTTACTGCATTACGTTTACTGCATCACAATTATGATTTTACTGCATCACAGTTACTGCATTCATGGTTTTAATGTTATTACATCATGGTTATAAAGTTACTGCATCATGGTTATAAAGAAACTGAATTATCATAAGTTTTCTGCATCATATATGTATCTAACTGCATCACAATTAAAATACGATTTTTTTTAAGTTTTGGTGCATCTTTATTATAAAGTTACTGCATCATAGTTAATAGTTTAGTGCATCAACTATGTTGCAGTAACTTATAACCTTAATGCACTAAAATTTAAAACTGTGATGCAGTAACTTTTTTAATTGTGATGCAGTAACTTTATAACTGTGATGCACTAAAAAATTTTGGCGGGAAAAAAAAAATATTTTTTGCCCCAAAAAAAAATTTTTTTTGGCGGGAAAAAAAATTTTTTTTTTCTGGGGGGGGGGAGGGGGGGGGGGGGCGTGGGGTCGGTAGGGTGACATGTATCATATGATGTGGCATAGGGGTGACACATGTCGCCCTCACAATCCTTCCTACATTTTTTTATTATAAAACCCTTTCTATTTTAACCCATACCTACACACACACACACACACACACACACACACACACACACACACACACACACACACATATATATATATATATATATATATATATATATATATATATATATATATATATAATAAATTATTTGTATATGAAAATGCATTATATATATATATATATATATGCGCTTATCTATAGCAATCACCTAATTATGTAAGAAATAAAGAAAATAGTTGGTATCTCAGTCTTTGGATCTATTTATCTGAGCATGCATTATTTTGTGTGATTTTCATTGTACCTGCGTATGATAACTAAATTAAGAAAAAAAGAAGACCGAGTTAATTACAAAGATCTAAAAGATGTGTGAATCATCTCCAAAATATTGCAAAAGAGAATTTGCGTACCGCTACCAACAATTAAATATCTAAAAGATGTGTGAATCGTCTTCAAATGTACATACTAAATGTGATTTTGGCCGGTTTATATTGGCATAATTAGGTTAAATCATTAATTATTCCTGCAAACTTTCGCAACTCTTGCACTTCATCTAATCGTCTTTTAATTCTATACTAAATGTCATGTGATCAATTCGGGCAACCCTTGCACTTCATCTCCTTTCATGATTGTATAGTTATTATGAGGCTGCATTGATTTCCGAGCATTAGCTAGCTTGTACTCTATGCAATTTTGACGCTTCCACATTAAATTTAGGGACTGAATCTTATAGTGTTATAGATACCAGCCTATTGAAATGAAGACATGAATTACATAAAAGTATAAAACTACATATGTACTAAAAAATTGTATGCCTATCCAGGAATTTGTAACGTGACTTACGTGATTATTTACTGCGAGATTATGTTTAATAAAGAAGCTCTGGTTCCAATCAAGCGTCTAAACATGCATTCCAATCTGGTTTCCATGCACTGGAGTTGAGTTTCCAGTCTCTCCAATCTGCATTTTGCAGTTTGCATCTTGTCCCCTTGATTTGAAGATTCATATTTACATATAGTTTGCAATGCATCATCTATGCTTTCAAATTCATTTAAAATCCCTTGCTGATCATCACATGCCACCACCATGCCTTTGTGTATCAACTTTGATACCACAATAGACCATTTGTTTGGTTTTGAAATCGGCACTGAGAAGAACAACAATAAAGACTCGAAAACTGAGACCGTCACTTCGCTAACTCCTATAATCGCCTTGATCACCGCTACAAGTTGGTTATCTGAATCAACCAACACTGATCCACCATCTGTAATCATGTTATCAAACTTGCTTTAAAACTTCCAACCAACATCTTAACATCTTTTCTCATCTTTTTTCTTAAGCAATTATATTTCGTGACACTGTTTTCGACACTTGAGTCTCCCTTTCGTCTTCGTAGAGTACATTGAAGATCTCTAATGTGCTCTCTAATCTCTGTAACTGTATCCTTTAAGCCGCCACATACGTCCAAGAATATTACAGATTCTTTGATCAACTCTTCGACCCATTTCTTGTTTTGTTGGCGAGATATCAACACCTTAATACTAGAAGAATTTAAAAGATCACCCATGCACTGATAGAGCTCAGTCAGCTGAGACAAACCGCTGCAAATGGTCTCGGCACATGGCTTTGATGCTGCGACCGTTGCAGCGGCTCTGGACTCGTTGAGCTCTTGCTCGATTCGGTTAGTGGTTGGGTGTGATCTGCAAGGCAAGCTAATGGATTTAACTTGGCCTCTAGTGCTAAATTTGGATGAAAGAGCCATTTTTCTTGGAGGATATAGAAGCTAGGCAATTACTAAAGTCCTTTGGTATTGGTAAGTTCAACTTCTATAGGCTATGCTATATATATTTGCATTCAGTCTGTTGGAATTTATTATTTTTTCTAATAATAGCTTCCCACGTAAGATTATGGGTAGATGGTGTTGAGAGTTGAAACAATACTATTGGTCCAAGTGTTTAAAACATGTGATAATATCATGGGCTTTCCTTTTTTGTGTCGGGTGTTTAGCCAACGCAACACCTTCCCCTATGATATATGCCAATATTTTTCTAAGTTATTCTCCCCATAATTTATGGCTCATCTAGTATAACTAGATATTAGACTTAGGATATTGGTGTTATTTAAAGAAAGGTGTGGGCGAAGTCTGGTTAGGTGTATAGTTTTAGAAGGCGCCATCTACGTTTTTTGGATTTATTTTTACGTGGCGTGCAAAGATTGTGTCTTTTGGAAGGAAAAGAAGATCTTTGCATATATCATGCCCAATGCTAACGTGTTGCAATAAACGTCTAATTGGTCCACGTATGGGGTTTTAACCCACGTGGTGGTGTTGTGCCTACTGATACTTTTGTGCTGTTTGGGGTGCCAATAATATTAGAAATGGTCCAAAATTCGCCACCTTCGTACCCTTATTTTCTTGGTACATTAGTTGGTAGCTAGATAGCAACAGTCAACCAAATGGTTAGTTTAATATTAATTCACTAGACCATTTAATATTAATTTACTAGACGATGATCTCTCACGAATCTGGTATATAAGATTTGTAGTTCTAGTTATGGTAAAGATACATCAAAATCTACATTCCCGTGTATGTCTGAACCATGTAAAAGTGATAATGTCATTAATTAAAAATTTCTCAAAATTCTGTGTAATTATGATGGCACACATTGTGAAACTAATAAATTGAGAGTTACCCTTTTTACCTTTGATTAAAAGTATAATCAAAGTGAACTATAAGTCTATACTAGACCGGACTCATCATCAACGTCACACCGTGTCCTGTCTCCCGTTAACACCCCCCCCCCCCCCCCCCCCCCCTCCTCTTAACCAGAGTAAGTATATCTACATTCCCGTGTATGTCTGAACCATGTAAAAGTGAAAATGCCATTAATTAGAAATTTCTCAAAATTCGGTGTAATTTATGATGACGCACATGTGAAACTGGATAAATTGAGAGTTACCCTTTTTACATTTGATTAAAAGCATAATCAACGTGAACTATTAGTCTATACTAGACCGGCCTCATCATCAACATCACACCGTGTCCTGTCT
>JARVZY010002712.1:0-11582 GCA_030686995.1 Artemisia argyi | reverse complement strand
AAAAATGGAGATGAAGATGGTGATTAAGCTGGAGCAGGGTTGATTTCGGATGGCCCTGGGTTTAGAGGTTTGTGGAAACCTATAGGTTTGGTTTGTGGTCTTTTGGTAAATGATCTTTAGCTGGAATGCACATTGTAAGCAAAAACCTCAATTTCCATTTTACTGTGCTTCTACTTATTATTGCTTATCTTTGTATTTTTATTGCTTATTTAGTTTCTCTTAGTCATAATATTGCTTAAAATTGCATGCTTATTCCTTAACTTTCATAGTTGCTTTGTTTCTCTTTTTCACTGTCAAAATAGTACATTAGAGATTCTTGTGTATTTGTGGTTCTACCTGTTGTTTCTATGTTTGTTTTAGCTTATTACACCTTCACAAGTTGTTAGAAATCAGTTTCATGGACTAAACAATTTAAATCCCTTGAAAAACTCAAATCAGTGTTTATAAGGTTGTGTTTGGATTTACTGATCTAGCTAGCATTATATCTGTTTGTGTTGTTGTTTATGCTTGCTACATGTCACCTAGGCCTCTAATAGCATAGTCAAACTCAATAACTTAGCACTTTTTCAAGAAAAAGTCAATTTCACCTTTGATTACATCTTTTGAGTTAACTGTTGGGATTTTTGAATCCTTAACCTTCCATATCATTCATAAGTTGTTAAAATTAGCTTAATTAAGTTTTATAATATCATAATATATAATATATAATCAGTAGTGATCATCCAAATCTCACAAAAGTCAACTGTGGTGCAAAACCATAAAAGTCAAAATTGCTTGTGGAGCAGAAAACTCACTTTTGGTGAGAATTTTTTATGAATTTTGTGCTTGGAATTGGAACTTGAAATTCTTAGTTATTAAAGTCTATCACCTAAGCTACAATAACCTGTGTCCATCTTATTTTTGTGATTTTTTGTGTGGCCTGTGCAACAGCTTGCAGGGCAAGTACATGCATGTGCATCAGGTTTTGGCCAATCTTCCAAGACCTGTTGTGACTTCACCTGTGGACCCCACACCTTGCCTTTTGGCTTATTTTGTAGCCTGTTAGTATACCTTTTCAACCCTGAGCTTATTTTGGGTCCTAGCTTAATTGCCCTTAGCTTATTTTGACCCCTTTTGTGACCTGTCCAAACCCTTGTACTGCCCCACTCAGTTTTTGTGCCTAAGTTCCAAACCCCCTCCTGTGTTCATTTGTGGGACCCAGAGCCTGTTTCTTGGCTTTTTGAAAAGCCAATAAGCTCAGCTTATTGGATCCTTCTTCAGTTTGGGCTTCCAATCTAGCCTGTGGACCCCACAAGGCCTGACAGTTGGGCCATTTGGCCTGTTTGATACTCAGTCTTAGACTTAAGTCCTTATTTGCTCATCCCAGCTTATTTAGTGTGCTTATCTGTGCCATCTGGCTTATTTCAAGTTTGAATCCATCTGTTTTAGCTTATGTGATCATTTGGTAGCTTAAACACAACTTTTTCATAAACTAAAAGTCCTAATAAGCTAAAACTACAAGCTGTTAAGCATTTTGGTGTCTCAAGTGCTTATTTTTAAGCACTGATAAAAGTTCCTTCATAAAAGTTGTTCCATTTTAGTGTAAAACTAGTTTTGTAAAAGAAAATTCAGAAAAAGCCAAATTTAAAATTAGTGATAGCTTCTATTTAATAGGATTTATCTATTTAATTTTTCTTTTCAGCTTATTATTAAGCACTTTTTCATTTTTATATTTTTTTTAATTTTATTTTATATTAAATTATTTTCAATAATTTTTCTAGATTTTTCTCTTTTAATTTAGTATTTATTATAATTAATATTAGTTTAATTAATAATTAAGTAATATTAGTATATTAAATAGTTTTACTAATTTTTAATTAACAACAGTACCTTTTTATATTTTTCCTAGGTTTTGTAAATCATAAAGTATTTTTAGAAAATAGTTTCCTAATTACTACTATTCAGTTTCTATTTTTCTTAATTAATCTAGTAAAATTAGATATTAATTAATAAATAGATAAATAATTAGTAAAGTAGTTTAAAAATAATTTTTATAAACTTTTTATAATTTTTTAGGATTCCTGAGATGGTTAATTAGTTTTATAAATTTTCTCAGAATTTTCTAAGTCATTTTTCTATTTTTAATAATTTAAATTAGTTTAATTAGTTTAATTAATATAATTAGTATTTAATTATTATAAAATCCACAAAAATACAAAAATATATATTTTTAGTTTCTAAATTTATTTTAAGTCATTTTAGAATTTTAAAAATTAATTTTTCAATTTTCTAGTTAAAATTTTTATTATAAAGCTTTTTAAGTTAATTAGTTTTAATTATATATTAAATAGTTTTTATTTAAATAATTAAATATTAAATAATAAAATAATCAAAAAATATTTTTCTATTTAATTTAATTTTCTTTTAATATTAAGTTTATAAAAGTTTCAATTTCACCCCCTATATTAGTAAATTGTTTAAAACTCACCTTTTTCTCTGTCTGTAAACATTTCTGATTGTTAATTTGTTTACGTTTGTTTAAATCTGCGATTCTGTAATTGTTAATATTGTTTCATTTACTTAAATACCAAGTAATCAGTAGTGTAATTCAAATCCAAATCTTTATTGGTTACTGTCCTCAGTGCCACTCATTCCCACAAACGTTTCATAACACCATTTAAATCTCGTCGGGACATAACGACCCGGGAAAACTCTATACTATCCACGGAGCATTGACCTTAGACTGTTTGACTTTATTGACCAATTCACTTGGTCAATATTAACTGATTGTTTCAGGCCAATCAGGTATATAGGGAAGTAAAAAAAAAAAATTGGGGTGAATAAGGTACAAAGGGTTGTACCCTTGGGGCATTTAGGGAAATAAGTCAAAATAAAATACGTCTCATATTTGCAGAGAGTGTAGCATGTTGGGCCCACCAAACTTTCCAAAACCAACTTTTTTCTTGATTTGATGTTAGTGGGGTTGATGCACACATGCTGTTTTAAGGAACAACCAAACAACGTAAATGAATGCTAAAGTCATCCTAGACCTCCAAAAGACACCAAACAAACACGCCCTGAATCAATCTTCAAGTCGAATACACAAGTCCTTTCAACATCAGAAGTCCAAAACACCTTCAGGTTTCCTATTAAAAGATGAGACACAACTAAAACAAATATAATTCGAATTTTAGCCCTTTACATATATAGCAAAAATGAACTTACGCTTTTGTTCAGAGTTAGATAACGAACTTGTTTAATACACATTCTAGCTAATGAAACATTCAAATGTGTAACAATATAGGTAATTTTCTAACGAATTAACTAAAATACCCTTGCGTTCTTCACAAAAACTTGCATCTTTAGTCCTTTATACTAACGGCCGTTAGTAAACAACTAAGATTTTTATTTTCTTACATTTTCACCCGTTTTTACAAGTTTTCGTCCATTTTACACGTTCTTAACTGTTTTTATACGTTTTCGTTTGTTTTTACACATTTCGTCCATTTTACACGCTTTCGTCTATTTTTAGCACGCTTTCGTCCGTTTTTGCACGTTTCTGTCCGTTTTTGTCAGTTTTTTTTCTTTTTTTATTATTATTTTTATTTTTACTCTTTTTTTTTTCTGCTTTTACACGTTTTCATACGTTTTTACACATTTTCGGCCGTTTTTTGCACGTTTTTATCCGTTTACATGTTTTCAAACGTTTTTACATGCATTCATCCGTTTTTACACGCGCAAAATTTATTTTTACACGTTTTGTCCATTTTTGTCCTTTTTTACACGTTCTTATTCATTTTCAGACGTTTTACACGTTTTCGTCCATTTTTACACGCTTTCAGCCGTTTTTACACATTTCGGCCGTTTTTCGCATGTTTTCCTTCGTTTTTTTCACGGTTTCATTTGTTTTACACGTTTTCATTCGTTTTTACACGTTTTCAAACGTTTTTACATGTTTTTGTCTGTTTTTACAGGTTTTCGTTCGTTTTTATAGGCTTTTGTTCGTTTTTTGCACGTTTCGTCCGTTTTTACATGTTTTCGTTGGTTTTCACATGTTTTCATCTGGTTTTACACGTTTTCAAACGTTTTCGTCAGTTTTTGCACGTTTTCGTCCATTTTTACACGTTTTCATCTATTTTTAGTTTTTTTTACAGAATTTCGGTTGTTTTTACACGTTTTTCATTCGTTTTTACACGTTTTCATTCATTTTTACACGTTTTCAAACGTTTTTACATGCTTTCATCCGCTTTTACACGTTTTTGCCCAGTTTTACACGTACAAAATATGTTTTTGCACGTTCTCATCCTTTATTACACGTTTTTGTTTGCTTTTGCACGTTTTCGTCCGTTTTTACAAGTTTTCGTCCGTTTTTACACACTTTCATCCGGTTTTGCACGTTTTCATCCATTTTGCACGTTTTCGTCAGTTTTACACGTTTTCATCCGTTTTTACTAGTTTTCGTTAGTTTTATACGTTTTCATCCGTTTTTACACACTTTATTCCGTTTTTTGCACGTTTCCATCTATTTTCACACATTTTCATCCGTTTTTACACGTTTTCATCCATTTTTACACATTTTAGTCCATTTTTACATGTTTCCTCCTTTTTATACAAGTTTCATATGTGAAAAAATGGACAAAAACGTATAAAAACGAACAAAACCGTGTAAAAATGAATGAATACATATAAAAATAGACGAAAACGTGTAAAAATAGACAAAACGTGTAAGAAAAAATGAAAACGTGTAAAAACGAATAACATCGTTTGAAACCAACGAAAACATCCAAAAACGGATGAAAACGTCCAAAATAGACGATGTGTAAAAAATGGACAAAAGCGTGTAAAACGGATGAAAACGTTTAAAATAGACGAAAACGTGTAAAAATGGATGAATATGTGTAAAATGGATGAAAACGTGTAAAAATGGACGAAAACGTGCAAAAACAAACTAAAATGTGCAAAAACTGCCAAAAGTCTGTAAAAATGGATGAAAGCATGTAAAAACGGATGAAAACGTGTAAAAACGTTTGAAACATGTAAAAAACGTATGAAAACGTGTAAATACAGTTGAAAACAAGCAAAAACATACAAAAACGTGTAATAGTGGATGAAAACGTGTAAAAACAAATTTTGCATGTGTAAAAACGGATGAAAGCATGTAAAGACTTTTGAAAACGTGTAAAAACGGATGTAAATATTTAAAAATGGATGAAAACGTGCATAAAAAGCCGAAAATGTGTAAAAACAATTGAAAGTTTGTAAGAATTGATGAAAACATGTAAAAACGGATGAAAACGTGTAAAAACGGACAAAAACATGTAACAACGAACAAAAGCATGTAAAAACGTGTAATAATGAATGAAAACGTGTGAAAACCGATGAAAACTTGCAAAAACAGATGAAAACGTGAAAAAACGGACAAAAGCGTGTAAAAAACAGATGAAAGCGCGCAAAAAACGGATGAAAGCGTGTAAAATGGACGAAAGCGTGTAAAAACAGACAAAAATGTGTAAAAACGGATTAATACGTGTAAAAACGCACACAAGTGTGTAAAACGGATGAAAATGTGTAAAAACATTTGGAACTTTGTAAAAATGGATGAAAACATGTAAAACGGACGAAAACGTCCAAAAACGGATGAAAACATGCAAAAATGGACGAAAGCGTGTAAAACATATGAAAATGTATAATATTGGACGAAAGCGTGTAAAAACAGACAAAATCTTGCAAAATTGAACAAAAACGCATAAAAATTGACAAAAACGTGTAAAAACGGATGAAAACGTAAGAAAATCAAATTCTTAGTTATTTACTAATGACCTTTAGTATAAATGATTAACGATGCAAGTTTATGTGAGAAAACAAGGGTATTTTAGTCAGTTCATTAGAAAATTACCTATATTGTTACACGTCTGAAAGTTTCGTTACCTAGAATGTGTAATAAACAAGTTAGTTATCAAACTCGGAATAAAAACATAAGTTCGTTGGTAATTTATAGACGAAATATTAGTCTAGTGTGATATAAAACGTTTAAATGTGGTTTTCATTATGCGCGGGATAACCTAATGATTATACCTAAAGTTTAAGAATTTACGCGGTTTGGATAATGCGTTAAAGTTTATAGTTAAAAGTTGACGTAAAATTCCCGGTTGTTACATCAGTCCTCAGTCCCACTGGTGTTGCTTGTTGCTGCTAATAGTGGAAAATAATAATAATAATAAAAATAAATGATTTTTTTTTTTTTTTTTTGGGTCAAATCAAATGGGATGGAAGGTGGGGTTGATCTGTTGGTATCTAAATAAAGTTTGGTATATAAACGATCTTAAATCACTAAATTAATGAGGATTAAATTTTAGAAATTATGAGGAAATCGGATTTTTTTTTTTTTTTTTTTTTTTTTTTTTTTTTTTTTTTTTTTAATTTTGTCGTTTGTGAGTTATGTGCGTTTGAAGTTCAGAGTGAAAATGAAAAAAAGGGTCAAATGAATAAATTACCCTTTTGACCAAAACTAATAATAATAAAAAAAAGAATGTGTTTGACAAAATCTAATCTAACAGCTATAATTACTTTTGAGGCTTTTCAGGGCAATTTAATATCTCACTTACTTTTAGTTGAAAATCTTTTATATAATAAAATAATTACATCATTTCAAAGTTATTTTGCAAAACCCTTCTCAACAAAAAAATAGATTAATAGAAAAGCTCGATTTTGCCATTTAAGTAAAATCAAACGATGTGATTTGTTAATAAATTTGATGGAGAAATTTGGTTGAGAAAAAAACACAAAAATATTTGTGTCAAATTTATAAAAATAAAATTTTTAAAAAAGATGAAGTAATTAATAAAACTTTAGTAGTTGAATTTTACATAATGGAGTTAAGTGTGAAATTATAAGTTCCTATATTTTTTAATAACTTAAAAAAAAAAAATACTTACACTTTATACCTGATATACTTTATAATATGAACTTTGCTTAAAATGACATAAGTATTAGTATTAGTTTCAGACTTTATCTATTACAATTACAAAATTTTGTAAATATACGTTAAATATTTTTTAAACTGATATTAGTTTTAGACTTTTATCTATTAAATATTTATTTGCTATATACGTTAAATAAATACCCATATTATTTTATTTTAAAAGTTTAATTTATGCTTACACAGGCTTCAATATTAAATACTGCTAAACTATTATTAAAGATAATATAAATATCAAATGTAAGCACAAATTACTGTGATATGAAAATAAATATACGCTATTATACTTATTACAACGATTAATGAAATTCTTATTTAAAGTTTATATATAGATATACAGAAAAGTATTTTTAAAAAATTTACGGAGTATATTTTAAATTCATCAATGCTGATTATATGCTGCTAATTTGCACATTTTGTACAACATGATATAAATAGTTAAAATTAAACAACAATATCAACCTCAACCTTAACATCTATATTAGTTAAAAAAAAAAAAAAAAAAAAAAAAAAAAGTTAAATCTTTCGACCAACAAATTTTTTTACAAAATATTACGTTAATAGATATTAAAATATAATAAAAAAACTCCTGAACAAGTATTAGTTGTATTTATATCATAATTTTGATGGGTAAATTTTTATATATCCCCATTAAAAAAAACATTATACCATCAAATATTTCTTTGAATGTCACTTTTGAAAATGATATTCGACCCATAGATACTATAATACATTTAACAACGTGAGGTTAGGTGTAATTTTTTTTCTTACTTAAATATGGCTTAATTGAGGGATCAAGAACCATAATTTTCTTCTTGTGCTTGTCATCAACAATAATGTCGTCATGCAGAGCCTTTGGATTCCAAAATGTTTACCAACAAAGTAGTAGACGGTGCTCCTCTTTAGCCGCAGCAGTATCGAAAAAAAACTACAACATAACTTTGCTTCCTGGGGATGGAGTTGGCCCTGAAGTTATATCTGTCGCCAAGAATGTGCTTAATCTTGCTGGCTCTATCGAAGGTCTCTCTCTCTCTCTCTAATGATTTCTAGCTATTGTTGTATATATATACATGTACTACTGTGTACACATTTTTGAGGAACAAGTTATGGATCATGAATTACTTAGGAAATTTGTTTGAGAACATGCAAATATGTTAGGTGAATGGCAATGGGGCGGGGCGGTCCATCCCCAAACCCTCCCCAATCCCCATTAGGGATCTTATGGGGCGCCCCGTTGGGGCGAGATGCTCCCCAAACCCGCCCCTGGGGTCTTATCGGGTTGTCTTTTTGGAGCGCGATGCTCCATCATACTTGTATCATTCTTTGTTTATTCTTATTTTTACGCTATCAACAATATGATTTTATGAAATAACTTGAATAATCGAGAACCCATTACTAATAAATTAAGCATCGGAATAAATCACAACTTTTTAAAAATATTATGACATAAAACAAGCTTCTATGATCGCAATTTGAAATATTACAAAGAAAAAAAGGAACAAAAATTAGATGATTATATTTTTAGTATGTAAATACTAACACAATATTTTATGTATATAGATGTATGTATATATATGTTTCGGGGCGGGGATGTTGTGCCCCGTCCCGCCCCAAACCCGATAAGAATCCCCGTTTAATGCCCCGAAACACGATAAGCATGCCCGCCCTGCCCCAAAAATTTCAGGTTTCGGGTTTCCCCGTTGGGTTCGGGTTTTTTTGCCATCCCTTAGGTTTAAGGTTGTTTCAAATTTGCTCAGTTTAGTAGCTTATTCTTTTCAATTCCCAAGAGCCATGGAAGCTTTAAAGAGTCATATGAATGATGAGCTCTAGTCCTCCCTTCCTATCCAGATATCGGAACAAGGTAAAATCTCATATTGATATGCTTTGTTCTTTCCGTGATGTAATTGATTCTTTGACAATTTGATGAGTGAGCATCTACTTGTCATAAATACAACAAAACAAGTGTAAAAATCTTCTCTGATGCTACTTAGAACGTACCTCCTTCATCCATATGTTTTGGCATGCACAAGTTGTGGCTGCTACATACCTACCTCGGTTGTCGATAGAGCAACCATTGGCTGTTGCTTTTTAGAGCCCCATGCCACTACACCATTTTCCATCATGACCACATACCAGGATGTACTTTTTGCACAATCCAAGTCACAATCAGTGTTTCCTTTGAGAAATTCACCATTCCTTTTAAGTACACGATTATTCTCTTTGTGGCCAGTAAGTGTCCTGTTTTTTGTGCAATTATGAATCTGCTAAAAGAACTTGCTGCAGACATTATGTCAGGTCAATTTGCTGAGTTAACATACGGCTACAAATCAATTGCTTGTACTCGGTGCTATCAGCTAACTCTGCTTTCTCATTCAATTATAAGCTTATTTCATGGCACCATAAAATTGTTAACAGCATTGCACCTGCTCATTCCAAGCCTTGCAAGTATTTCACTTGCATATTTTCCTTGACAATTGCATAAACATGTTTCAAACATAGAAGTCGTTCCCACTTTTTAAGAACCCGTCCCGACAACCTTAAACCTAACAGTTTGGGATTGATATTCTTGAATTAAATAATCATATAAGCATTCGTTACTGCTTATCTTTTGATTTAAAAAACAAGATTCTTACACTAATTTTAACATGCAATCTTAACACTCCTTCTATTGTGGTATTAAACACAATAAGCATGTAACTAAGCAATCCCAATTTACTAACAAACTTTTAGGCCTTTTTATCAGGGATTGAGTTCAAGTTTAATGAGAAGCTTGTGGGAGGTGCTGCCTTGGATGCAGTCGGGGTTCCGTTGCCTGAGGATACTCTCACTGCTGTTAAGCAATCTGATGCCATCCTCTTCGGTGCTATTGGCGGGTCTCGATCTGTTTTCCCTAACGGTTACCAGATATTGTCATTTAAATTTTCAGAAAATAACTTGATGTAGTATAAATCCAGGAAAAAAAACATTTATATGTTTAATGGGTAACATGAAATTGGAGGATTGGGCTTAAACAAAAAATCACTTTATTAAGTAAAGAAACATCTTTAATTGATGTATCAATTTTTGTTTGGGGGAATGGTTTATTCTAACTTATGATTAAACGGATTGAAGGGATGCGTCAGATAAAAACCAGAAACATGCGGACGTCGGGATTGCATTGCTCCAGCTTCGTGAAGACCTTAAGGTTTTTGCAAATTTGAGGCCGGTGTCTGTTCTACCACAGGTATGCTAGTCATTGGCATGAAGATACATGAAAACTTATTCTTATGTGCAATTAAATACATACAACCTAGGGTTATAGCTGCAGTTAGTTGGAATCTATAACTTCAAATTCCGCTTTTGTGAACTGATCAGATATTCAGCCATGTCTTTTAAAGTTGAAAGATTTAGCATAATTTTGTGAGATAATTACATTTACACATTTAGAACATAACTATGTCACTGTATGCTACGGGCAGACTGCCTATCGTTATGACTGTATTACCATCAAGTTCCAAAGTGTTTAGCTTTCGATTTACCTTTTCTGTATATTTAAAACCTATTACAAGTCACCCTGCTGTATGTCACGTTTACGGCTATCTAACTGCCAACGAGTGATCCTTATATGAATAATGCCCTTCAGGACATTTGAAGGTTTTTAATTATCTAATCTTACTCTTCTTAAAAGAATCTTGTTATCATCTGTAAGCGACATTGGTAAAAGAAGCTTATTTTGAGAACGTTACTTTTTTTGAATGATCAATTTAAGTGCCCCTTCAATACAAATTACTCAAAAAGGAAACTGAAAACACCTAGTAAAGATCTGTATGTTGAAAGAAGCTTGTTGCGGGTCTTATCATTTTTTACCTAATGGCCGATTCATCATTTCACCATCATCTGCAGTTAGTGGATGCTTCAACGTTGAAGAAAGAGGTCATTGAAGGTGTCGACTTGATGGTTATAAGGGAACTTACCGGAGGTCAGCGTATAGTATAGATTGGTGCATATTTATTATTGCTCAAACATATTTCATTTGCGGTTCTTTGGTGTTTAAGAGGCAGGTGATGAAGGATTTCAGCACATACATGAATCATGATCAAGTAAATTTACTTTATGGTTTACATATAAATAGGATAAGCTTTACTAAACATTTATTTTTAATAGGTATTTACTTTGGAAAACCAAGGGGATTTGGAACTAATGAAAATGGTGAGGAGATTGGCTTTAACACCGAGGTTTATGCAGCGTATGAGGTTGGCCTCTTATTGAATCTTCCCATGTAAATTTGTAATAATTTAACTCAAGTCATCATAATATGTTCAAGAAAACCAATAGACAAAAAGGAGTACTTTATTGTTTGAAGTTTTGTTATCTTTCCATTGCATCATGTGTCTCAAACAAGCTAACAATTTTTATTTCTTCCCTACCAGATTGACCGCATTGCTCGTATTGCATTTGAGACAGCTCGTAAACGCAGAGGCAAACTTTGTTCTGTTGACAAAGCAAATGTCCTAGAGGTACTATTGCCCTTCTACATTTATTTATTTATTTCACTTATTACTACCTATAGAGTCATAAATGGAACTCATAGGCCACGATTTGGTAGGCCACATGTATATATTGATGCTAACCTGCTTTCTTCCCT